>WEIS01002095.1:0-54863 GCA_013389965.1 Todus mexicanus | reverse complement strand
CCCGCCTCCCGCCCTCCCTCCCCCCAGGTCCGTGACTTGGCACAACACGACAGCAGAGCAGCGCACGCCTGCCCGTGAGAAGGGGACAGCAAAACCTGTTCTACAGCAGACACGGACACACCGACAAACATCAGCAATTCCCACACAACAGGGGTATGTACAGAGGAGGGGGGGCTGAGCTTCTCACTGGCACTGGGACCGGGGGTAAGGGGTGTAGAGGGGTGGGACACTCCAGAGTGAAACGGGAAAATACATCCCAGCTTCCTCCTGCAGCTTGCCCAGAGGGGAAGGGATGGGGCTCTGAGCAACAATGGGTTGGTCACCGTCACTGAGGTGACTTGGGCACCAAGGGCACTTGCTGCCAGGAAGCCATCGCGGGGATGGGCAGCTCTCGGTGCCCCGTGCCCCTCTCTGGGTGGCCCATGGGCTGTCACAGTGACCGAGGGGAGCGGCCCTAGCCGCCCAATGCTGCTGTCCCCATCCGTCACCCTGCAGTCAGTGGCTCTCCTGCCTGCTAGAACTCTCCCTGTCAGCATGACATAGGCCAGGTGATGAAAAAAGAGCAGTGAATGCTCAGAGCCATCCAGCTGTTTGATTCTCCTCGCTGTCAACGAGCCAACAGACTTCTGGTTGGGCCACACGGGTGAGAACCCCCAGTGAAAGCCTCTAAAAAGCTCTGCTAACATAATGATGCAATTAGAAACCAGGGGCAGGGATAAGAGGAGGGATTTCCCAGCCTCCAAGGTCAAGGAGTGATCCCAAATTCATTTCAGCAGCACACAATCCTCCTCCTCCAGCCAGGTCTGACACTGAAGTCCTGTTACTGAACCCCTGCCACCGCTCACCTCAGCTTTGTCAATGCTGCAGCTCAAAACTACCCTGTGAGTGCAAGGGCTGCTGGCCCCATCCACCAGAACTCTCCTGCAAGGGCAGCAGCAGTTCCGTGTGGTGTCATTGAGCAGCAACCTGGGTGTGACAGCACAACAGCCACCCCTGCCCCTCCGCCTCCTGTAGCTCCTGCTCCTCCTCCCAGCCTATGCGACGAGAACAGGAGACCAGAGACACAGGAAGGAGCTGGAAGAGCACCCGGGACTCTGCTCCTGAAGGGCTGGATCTGGGGTAACTTTGCTTTCACTGCTCACAGACAGCGCCCAGCTCTCCACAAACCACACTGAGGACCTCTCCCCGCCCAGGCTCATGCTGCAAAGCCTCTGCACCCGCATCCTTCCCCACGTCTGAGAGCCAACACTCACCGAGCGCCAGCGTCCTCTGGATGGGAAGATATTCCAGCCGAGGAGAGTGGCCTGCGGGGTGTTCTCTGCTACTCAACGCAGCCAAAGCTACCAGAGTCTGGGGGTTTCCAGCGCTGCATGTAACATGAGGGGTGAAACCCAGAAGCTGTGAGCAAGAGTTAGCCAAGATCGTCTACAGAAAGGAGAAACCGAGGAGCTAATATTGTGTGTACCCTGCAGGAAGCAAAAGCCTAGAAAGAGAGAACCTGTATTGTCCAAAAAGGCAAGGCCAAGTCAAACTGCTTGGCTGGAGAGGAGCAGCCTTCGACGGAGGAAGTGGGGATGCAGGACATGAAGCGGGCAGGGGGCTAGCTGAGAGGCGAGGCAGTAAGGAAGGGGGAAAGCCCACCCCCAAGCTTTGTCTTTTCTAACTGGGTGGCTTTTCCACTGTGCAGCAACGGAAAAAAATCAACTCAAAAGACAGGACACTCATTCCGCACTCAGGGCTCATACCATGCAGTAAGAGGGGCGGCCAGGGCTGCTCCCCACCACTAAACAGGGAGTTCGCTCGCTTAGTAGATTGGTTTTTCAGCCCACAAAGTAGGGTTGCCGAGCCAATGAGCGGTGATGTTCTTCAGTGAGACTGGCCGGTTGGGGAATGTGCTGCCACAGAAGGGGCCTGTTAGCAGGAGCACCCGCTCTCCGTGACTGGCTGCTCAGGAGGTTTCTCTAGTTTGATGTCAATCACTGCGGGAGACAAGTTAAGGAAATCACCTGGAAACCAAGGACAAATACACCTCACATTCTGGGTTCAGTTTTGGGCCCTCCACTCCCAGAAGGACCTTGAGGGGCTGCAGCGTGTCCAGAGAAGGGCAATGGAGCTGATGATGTGTCAAAAAGTCAGCCCAACTTAACAAAAGATAATTGTCGAATTCTATGCGCACAGGAACAGTTATTGGTGAGAAAGCAAGGATACTGTCCTCTTTGCTCTTCTCTGGTGTGCTGTCCATGCCAGGTAAGGCAGCAGCCACACGGCGGAAAAGCTGAAAAGCAGCAAAAAGAAAGCTGAAGGTTTGTCAGACAAAAAAACCCAACCCATGCACATTGAAACACAGCACTTCACAGCAGGTCTTGGAGTCCAGACTTGTCATGTGGGCGTTTCAGCAAGGAAAGCGATGACCGACGAATGCCACGAGAATTTTACCTAAGAAATTTAACAAGTTTTATTAAAGTAGTTATTTGGTATCTACAGAACAGTTTTATTTTACCGCTTTTACTTCAACAGAACATGGAACTAAGTAGTAACAGTTCCTCCAGGGACGCCCAGAATGATTCCCTCCTACACTCAGTGTTATCTAACCCTTCCGGCCTCAAGTGCTTTGGGACACAGCAACTTTCCAGGGCCCAACTCAGGACTCCTGATAAGCAGCCTCACGAGAGACTGAAGGTTTACGAAGTCTATGGAATCACTGAGGTTTCACAGCCCGTGCTGCTGCAAACCAGCTGGTTCTGAGCAGAACAGCTGGTTCAAGCGAGCTCCATTTGAGCTATTCAGGATGCGCTGGAGCTGGAAGGCCTATCATATCCCCCCAAAAAGCCACAGAAAAGGGGTTTGCAGGATTTCTCCCGGTGATGCCTAGAGCTCCTCCTGCTGCCACGAACTCAGCAGCTTCCACAGCGCAATTGCTGCCAGGCAAGCCGCTGAGTGCGCTGCACAAAGAACTGGAGGGTTCATCAGTTCATGAGGACTTCTCTCATGGCAGCTTCCAGTGGCTTCTCATCCACACCTCCACATCGTGTTATGCAGAAAATGAAGGCACTGAGGTAGCAGCAAGGTGCTGCAGCGAGCATCCTCCGAGTTGCAGAAGTTCTCGCTGCAAACACCTGCTAGATAAATCAAGTCAGAAACAAAGACTACAGCGGGCTTGATCCAGAACAGCCAAAACAAACAAACCCAAGGTCTCCTGATCCCATTGTGAGGGTCTCCTAAGCCCAATGTGAGGGCCTGCTAACCAGCTGATGGGCAGCCAACAGGTACATTTCCCAGCTGACACCAACAGCAGACCCCTGGACCTCACAGCTGCCCTACTCTCCATGTTTTGTGACACTTCAGAATGATTCCTGAGACAGTGGAGAGAGGGATCGTGAGCTTAGAGCATGAGGTGATGGGCACAAACTGAACACAAGAAACGCTGATTAAACGTACAGAAAAAGTGTGAAGGTTTTTTACTGCTCCAGGACAGGTTGCCTGGAGAGATGGAGTCTCTGTCCTTTCAGAATTTCAAAACTCTGCTGGGGTGAGTGCTGGGCAGCCTCCTCTGGGCGCAACGGTTGGACAAGATGATCTCCAGAGATCCCTTCTTACCTCAACTATTTGAAGATTCTCCTCTGCAGCTTGCAAACAGAAGCAGGAACTTCTGCTCTATCACATCAGCATAAGCACTTAGCCCCAAATGATGTCAACACCGATTTTAGGGAATGGTGCAAAGGGAACGAACAAAATGACATTTCAGTGGCTGTGCAAAACAGCGTCATTCCTGCTGCTCAGCACATTCTGGGTTCAGAGGCTCCTTTCTTTCCAGGTAACTTTGTTCTGCTTTAACAAGGAATCGCTGACCTGAGAGGACAGGAGCTTCTGCTAGATGAAGCAGCAGCAAGGAGCATTTCAGGGGATGACATTAAACAATACAAGCAAACGTGATGGAACATGAACCTTAGATGACCTTGAAAGGTCCCTCCCAATCCAAACCTTTCCATGACTCTATGAACCCCAAGCAGAAGCATATGCACCGAGCAGCAAAGCACAGATTTCCCATCTTTAGAGCAGAAGGTTGATCTACCTGTTTCACGTTGTATCCAGTCTTTGCACTGGTCTCAATGAACATCACATTCAGCTCTTTGGCTCTCTGTTCCCCTTCTTCTGTAGTGATTTGCCTGGACAAAGACACAAACGGAAGCAGAAAGAAAGGAATAACAAACAAAGTTAGAGATGTCTGTGATCGAGACGCTCTTCAGCGGAGGTTGCTTCACCACCCCTCACAAGAGTGTCCACCAAGGAGACCTCAGGACCTCTCAGTCTTTAAGCCCCTAGGACCTGCAGCTAAGAAGGAAACGACCTCAGGAAAGTTACCCAGGGAACACCTGGACTTAGGGCTATTAATAGTGACTGATCAGCAAAGGATGAGTTTTGCACAGCGCATCTGAGCCTCACTCACAGCATCCTCAAGGGAAGGAATAATCCCCGTAACGCTGCACCTCATGCTAAAAGCAGGTTCCTGAAGTCCACAGCGGGGAACTTGGTGAGGTTACAGAAGGATTTCAGAAAGGCTGTTGCAATGCACTTGCTGCTGGAGCAAATTCTAGGCTGCTGCCTGCAAGCAAGCACCTCCGATCGATACCCTGAACATACCCGGGTCCCATTATATCCCACTTTAAGACTGGGTTTCAATACACAACACATTCACTTCTCGGGCTTCTCTCTCATCCTCCGCTATAGAAATCTGTCTACAGCAACGAGAACAAATCACAGGGAAGAAAAAACATACCAAAGAGGCCAAAAAATGATAAAAAGAAAACCACAGGAAAAAAACCACCACAAAAAACTAGCCACCAGCTGAAGCAGCATTAATAGGGCAGCAAAACTTAACAGGCAGCCCCAATTCAGAGCAGCACTATTTTTAGTTTGTCTTTTTGGCCTCAGAACTTCACTTGCATCACCACTTGTTTTTTTACCGTGGGATGAACGGCTCCCAAACACGGTATTCTATCCCGAAAAACATAACCAAGCTCAGACTGGTGCTGTGGCTTTGTCCAGCCTTAAAAAGCCCAGGATTTCAGCCTTAAAAAGCCCAGGATTTCAGCCTAACACAAATCTAACCCTTTTAAAGAAAGGCAAGGCAGCTTCTTTTGCTGGTACCTGGATACACACCGCAATTCCTAATACCAGCCCAGGCCTGCTGTCACTTACATTAAACTTCTGAAACAAAAAATTCGACAGGAACTTCAACTATAGCTGACTCAAACAGTTTTTTGGGTGTTATTAATCCTCCTGGCTGTGCTGGGCCAGCTGTCTTGCACACACATTCCACTTAGATACTACCACGAAACAATCCAAGGCTGAAATCACCCCGTTGGGTTTTGATCTGTTTGGATTTCGACTGAAGTTAGAAAGCCTCCAATCTAACTGGCAGGTTATTCAGTTAGGGAGCTGCAGTTATTTCCTGCTCCAAGGAGGGCACAAGAGATACTCAGTGGTCAACATCCAGAGCTGGCTCAAGCAGAACATCTGGGATTTTGCTCCGTTGCTCGTGTAAGCCGATTTCAGAGAGCAGACTGATCTGAGGTCCTGCCACCTAGAATTCTTAATCCAAATCAGCTAGACACGTTTTCAGCATACTTCTGAAGCCCTGAGCAGCAAGTATGACCAGTATTTCCACAGTGCAAGAAATGGGATGCTCAGAATGGCTGCACAGCTGTCAAGACTAAGGTGGTCTGTGTGGAGGATGCACAACACTTTTCTAAAAGCATTTGGACAGAACCACAAGGGAAAAAAAACCCCACACCATTTGTTTCTGATGTCTTCATAAAGAATGAAAATCTCTGAAAACAATAAACAAAATTCTCGCTACATCAAAAATCAAGAGAAGAATTTGAAAGAGAAAAGCCTTTCGCTTCACAATATGTCCCAAAACATTAAGCCCATGTTATTTGAAGAGTCTAATTAACTCTAAAGAGTCTGAAGACAGACCAGTTGGCCAGTTTGCTGCTTTTACCGGTCAGGGCAGCAAGGTCGCCAGCTCCCCTCCATTACCTCTTGTCCGCCAGGTCAGTTTTGTTCCCCACCAACATGATGATGACATCGCTTCCTCTCTCTGTCCGAACGTCATCAATCCACTTAGAGGTTTGCTGGAAAGAATTCAAGTCTGTAGGAAGGAATCAAACAGGAGTGATGAGGATAAAACTTTTTCCCACACCTTCACCACATCTGTACTCAGGTGTTTCTCCAAATCTCCCCACACCACATTAAAATGATCCATAAGTTGTTTCCCACTCAGACAGAAAAAACAGGATGGGGGGAAAAAAAACCAACCAGCATTTCTAATGTTAATCATCTTTTTGGTAGAACTTCTGGTTGTAATTTATTAGTTCTGCCTGCGGGCAGCATTTTGAATATCAAGAGCCCAAAGCATCACTCACTTGTAATGTCATAGACCACCACGGCAATAGTGGAGTCGCGGATGTAGCTGGGAATGAGGCTGCGGAACCGCTCCTGGCCTGCCGTGTCCCAGAGCTGCAGCCGAACCTGCTGGTACCAGGCCAGGGAGAGCAGAGACAGAGAGAGCAGGAGAGAAAAGAGACGAGGAAAGTGTCCTTTAGAGAAAAGGCCACACCCAGAGTTTGCTCAGCCTGACAAGCTGAGGTTGATCTTGTCATCTTGCCCCAAAGACCCAACCACCACAGAAGTTGGCTGTACCAACTGTGCTTATAGAGATAATGACATTTAATGACCTCCTTTGCTTGCCTAAAGATTCTGCTGTTCCCAGGGAGCTTGAGGTGCTGGCTAGAGCCTCCCTGCTCAGAGCGGCAGCTAACAAATGATTCCTAGAGCTGGTCTTCCTGCTCTACCCAGGCTGATGTACGTTTCCTCCACAGTACTCTGAGCCTAGAGCATCTCAGATCAAAACTTTTTGGGCAACTCCCACAGGACAGACACACAATCCCCTCAGCCAGCCACCACATTGTACAAGAGCATCCACTCATCAGCATCAAGCATCCAGGAGATGGCAATGGGGACGTTCCTGCGAGATTAAGGCAATCAATAATGTACCTTCCAGCAGAAACAAAGCAGATGTTACCTGCTGCAGGCTGCATGTGGCACAAAGGGCATTGCATTCTCCCCTTCTGAGACGCATCAGAGTTGGAAACAAGCACAAATGCTACGAGAGGTGCAGTTTCATCTCCAGAACTACGTCCAAACCCAAACTGACATCTGAAATAGAGCAGCTCCAACCTCTGAGACCTGACTATTCAAAATAGCAATGGCCAAAACACATCCAAATACCACAGCAAACACTGAATAACCACTGATGTGCTCACCAAGCCCCTTGCTGAGCAGTGAGGGATGACACGGTTAGCAAGGCAGCTTGCAGGAGACTGGTTACAAGGGAGAAACTTTCAGCAGGACCAATAATTGGCTTGCTTAGAAGAGAAACAGAAGCTGGGCAGAGCATATGTCTGCAAAGCGTTTTGCCGTAAGCAGATTCAAAACAATTATCGTGTCTACATCAGAGTATGTAGATCTGGTGCCCCGGGGCTTAAGGAAGATTAGGGCTTATAGTTAAAGCAATTAACTTATGCTTCATTTGGAAGGTAGCCTTGATTACAGTAGCAGAAGTCAGAGCTCTTCATTACCCCAGGAAACTCAGGGTGATGATCTCCAAGCACCTGGACAATCTTATACCAGTGCTGGAAGATCAGATCGGTGTTGACAGCTTCTGGACTTCACAACAAGCTCCACACAGTCCCTGAGGCGGCTGCTGCAATGGGTTACTCACCCAGAAAATTCACCAAGCTGGTGATTTCACCACTCCACGCTCCAGACTCACAGTCAGAAAGGCAACCAGAGGAAGTACCACAGAACTGGGCATGGTAATCTTGTTGTAGCGAAGGGTAACGCTGTTTGAGGAAAGGTCTTCAGCCATGCTACCAAGGAGAGGAGACTACCTGAGGTTCCCAAACACCGTTACCGCTAAAGATAACACAAATAAACAGCTCTTCAAAGTGCTAAAGGAAGCTGTGTTTTCCTAATCGCACCAGTGCTCGCCATCATCGTGCTCTCAGAAGGACATGAGCATGTTCCTTCAACAGCACAAGAAAACTAGAAGCCTCTCAGTCACCAAGAACGAAGAGCAAAAAAGAGAAAAAATAAAATTATCTGTAAGATCAGACCATGACCAAAGCATGATGAGATCAGCTGGCACTTCATTATTTTTGACCTGTCTGGAAGCTGTTAAGAACAGCCTAGACAGGCAGGATTTTCCCACCTGCCTGGATAAACAGCATCCTGAACCTGTGACAGCAGCGGGGAGAAAAGATGCCAACCTCTGCAGCCGGCTGTGCTGCCCCAGCAAGGTGAGCTCCCAGCACGTCCACATCTCAGCACATCCCACGCGGATCGCTTCAGTTTGACATTAGTTTGCCCAAAACAAGAAATTCTGCCTAAAAAGCTCCATGCCTGGGAGAAAGCCCATGGAATTCTTTGCCCTCAGTATGCAAGATGAACGTCCACATGGTGGTGGCTCCCTGGTATAGATCCTCTAGGTATTGATGCCGATGCTGTAGCTTAACTGAAAAAGCCAGATCAAGCGGAATCATCAAGGAGTTATCACGAAATAATTGTATACCTGCTTTCATAGCTTACACTGAAACATTCACACCAAGAGTTACAGAGGATTTCCCTCTAAGCTTGTTTATTCCATAGAAATTACAGCAGTTACATCTCTTTCAAAAGCTCTCTCCTTACTCCTTCAATTCGCCAGCTCCCTCCAGGGAAACGGGAGCCCCGAGTCCTCCCGAGTCTCTACACAGCTTTGATTTAAACAAATGTTGTACTGGTTTACCCGCTCTGACAGTGCCCCTTTGCTTTGGCACCCGAGTTGATACTTGTATTACCCCTCAAGTTACTCAGCAAGGAAAAAAATATTTGTTCTGATGTTAAAACCCAATCCAGGAAAAGGATAAAGCTTTCCGAAGGCCACCAGTCCCCTTCCATTCCACTCACTGCAGACACACGAGCAGTCACAATCCCTGCTCACCTACCTGCTGATCCTTTATCGCTCCCACTCACTGAGCTTTTAGCAGACCAGGGTTAAACAATTCCCCAGTCTCTGCATTATGGGATGGCGTTAGCACTGGTTATTGGGGGAAGAGGCTTAGCTACATGCCCGCAGCCCACGAAACACCACCAGTCCTGGGGCTGACGGCCTCTCTTAGTTCTTTTCAGATGAAGGCACATGTTAAAAGCAAGGTCCCTGCAGCTGCTCAGGCTCCATACCTACTTGTACTGCCACAGACACCGAGAGCCACCGCCGAGTCCCGGAGGTAGCTGGGAACGAGGCTGCAGAACCTCTCCTGGCTGGCTGTGTCCCTGATCTGGGAAATGGAAAAGTGGAAGGGAAGATGGAAGGGGGAGAGCAGGCAAATGGAGAACAAAAACCAAAAGCTCAAGTGAAATAAAACCAAAAATAATAATAATCAAAATTAAAATAAACAAATAGATAAATTGCAAGGCAAAAAATAATGCAACGAAAGGAAAGTTAAACAGAAATATGAAGAACAATGCTTCTGACCATTCTCAGAGTGACCTCAGCCTAGCACGTCTGGGAATCCTCCCTCCCTCCAGACTCGTGAAGAACTTGCACATACAAAAGAGTTCTTCCTTTTAACTGTAAACCCCTGACAACTCTAAATAACACCTCCTCATGCCACCTGCTAACGAGGGACACAAGGATATGTACCTCAAAAAACAGCACCAGCCATACCTGAGAAATTCTTCAACACCTGCATTTCCCTAGCTTGCGTGTTTGCATTTCTCTTACCTCCCTTCAACATCGCTGTTATTTAAACAGGCTTTCTGGGCTCTGCGGGCCACCCGCAGAACGAGGAAAGCCAACAGAAATTCTGACACTGGAGAGAAAATGGTGTTTTCTGAACAGCGGGCCAGAGGGTGAATGACATCCTGACCTACACAACCACTAGGAATTAAGGCTACACTGTGAAAACGGCACGCAGGCGTCCAAAGTCGCCTTCAAGCAGCGTTCCCAGGACCTTTTTCTTCTCCTGCTGCTACTAGTACTGCCGAAGAACGTTATCCAAGCAGTTTCTCATCGACAAAGATGAAGCAAGATGTTTTCTGACAGTGCCTCACTGGTGAGAGGGCAGAGAAGCACTCATGGAACTCCTCTCGCTCACATGCTGAGGCTTCTTGGGAAACAACAGACCCAAAGCAACACCAGGAGCTTCCAGCGCTCCGCTGGCCCTTTCTCCCTGCAGCAGTTTCATCCTCCCCAGCGAAACCACTACAAAGGCAAGAACTAGCAAAATGCGAACAAAGGAAAAGACAAACACTGGAAGGCAGGAGAGGGAGGGGAGGGATCTCTTTATGCACAAAGGAACCCGGGGTCGCTTTATTAACGGGGCATCAGAACCACATTACAAAGGCGCCTTTCTGTGAGGAGGGACAGTGTCACCACTGGTCATCAGGAGTTACCTCAACGCTGGGAACCGCCTGGGGTCTGCTCAGACCCATCCAGACTGACGATCCCAGAGCGAGAGCTGCAAATTCAGGGAGCAAACTGCACCTAAGTGACACAGAAGCCCACTCCCTGGGATGTGGACATTAGCCTGTGCCAATTTGCATGGAAGATTTTTGATTTCATTCTAGAGGTATTGGATATTCCCGAGCACAGGAGCGAGGGGGTGATTTGATCTGGCAGAGGTGGTGGCTGCAGGATTGCAGCAGCTAGTGGAGGTAGGGCCGGGCGAGAAGATGCACACAGCAAGCGCCGCTCGCTCCCGTGACGGCCATTGCCAGGCTAGCGCCCAGATGCTTCACTTACCGTGCGATCCTCCAGATACATCGTTTTTGACAGGAAATCAATTCCGATGGTTGCCTGAAAAGAAGGAAAGCATTAGGAGCTGCAACTCGCCTGCCAGCAGCTACCCATCAGAGCGAGCTTCCTACACAAACTCTCAGGGATGTTCACGAACTTAGCGTTAAAGCCGTTGAAGGCCTTTGCCATCAATACAGCTGATAAAAACAACGGAGCCTGAGTATCTGCACCAGCCTCATTCCACAACGTTTTTCCAACACTGCAACCGCACGAGAGCCTCTGCTTCTCAATTTTATCCTTGGACATTCTCGCGTCTCCACACAGCACACACCTGAACCTCTGCTCTCACTCTGCTGCGAATGATCTTAGTAGAAATAACCAAATGGTGCAGCAAACTGCACGTGCAAATTGTGGGCAACTGCGCCGAAAGCTAAACAGCGATGTTTGCTCAGGGCTTTCCGTTTCAGCTCGTGCTTCCTTGCCAGCGACATTCAGGAGCTCCACCTCCAGACAGCTCTTTTCCCTGGCCTCCCTCTGCTTGTGTTTCCATCACTGGGCAGCAATTCTGGCACAAAGACATTGCAAGTAATTTCCTACAAGAGAGGCACTCCCGAGCCTGTCAGAACCCCAGGCAACAGGAGGCAGGTTACGGGTGGAGCAGGTTTCAGTGTTTTGCAAGGATTACCCGCAGTCCTAATAAGCACAGGCAGCTACTGTGTTCTGGAAGGTCTCCGTCACAACGTGGGCCAGTTAATGTTAGAAGAGACCCCAACAGCTGATCTGTACAGTGAGGACTGACTCCTCTGCAGCCAGAACACAGTTTGTAGCTACAACAAGCAGGTATATCTCTGACAGCATCTCACAAAAGCCAGGAAAAGAAACACAGAGAGCACAAGAGGATCCAGTTCTACTGGATGATTTCTCCTCAAGAACACAATCTTTACTTCCTTTCCCATCTTCAAACCACCCTAGTCTAAGCCCGTAATGCCTTCTGACCCGAAGGAAAAGATAACATCCTAGTCCTCATCTTCTTTAAAGGATATTTGGTGTTCCCTGGAAATATTGCTAAGCGCTTTCAATGCAACCAACTCTTCCTGAAATCTTCAGGCCTCCTACCCACTCCCAGCCTCTTCATTCCTACCCTCCTCTTCTCATTGCAAGACTTCCCCGGGTTTTTTTCTATCTGTAGCCTTCCAGCTAAAAAAATAGCAGTGATAGGCAACACAGTTGAGAGAGATGCTACACCATGTTGGCTCCTCACACATCTATCTATACACACTAGCCTCAATTATTCCTGCTTAAACCAAAGCCTCTACAGATGCCAAAGACCAAGAACCATCATGAGCACGCTCGGATCTTATTCACCCGAGACTCTCTCATCCATCCTCAGGCACCCTGTCAGCCCCATGAACCGATGTCTCTCCCTGTTCTCCCAAAGGTTCCTCATGTAGCCTGGCAGGCTCAAAACCTCGCTGATTTTCTTGCGCGCTCCATTTCCCGACATCATGCCGGACGCTCAGGCTTAACTTCGAAGCCTCACCTCCGTTTCAAGGCGCGCTGCAACCTTACGTTGCACCGGCAGTTTTGTGGAGAAACGTGCTTGGCCCTAACACCCCTCACAGGAGCGTATTTTAATAGCAAGGAACAGATTTACCTATATATATATACATATATTAAAAAAAGACCACCACGTACCTGGTAAGTATTGTCAAAACTGTCATACATAAACCTGGTGATCAGAGAGGTCTTGCCAACTACAAAAGAAAAGAAAAATTACTTTCAAGCAGCAGCGGAGAGAGAGGGGGGAAAAAAAAATACCCGCTGCTTTGGGAGCAGTACACTGACAGTGCCCGTCGTCAGAACCAAGCTGCCGATCTCGGGCTGCTTCCCAACAACACCTTCCTGCAAAATCACTGGCTGAGAAACTTATTCAGGCACACACAAAAAATCCCAACCAGGAGCGCGTGAAGGTGAATCGATCTTGGGAGGTCAAAAAAAAAGGCGATGAAAAGCTGGTCCTCAGATTAGCAATGTTCTGACATGTACGACGAGGAATTACTCGCTTGGAGTAAGTGATAAATCTGCTCTGTTACTCGTATTTTGCTGCTTACATAACTACCAAGTGCAGGACTTCCAGACACAAGCATCAAAACAAGGCACGATGACATCCCAGGCGCTGCTCAGCTGCCTCTGGCTGGGCAGAAAAGCAGAGCTAGAGACCGACGTCCCTCCTTTATAACAGGATTTTAGACCACGAGTAAGCTCTGGTGGCTTCCTTAGAAATTGGAATTCCCATCTCCAAACGTTATCAAGAAACAAAAGTGGCAAGAAACGGGAACTGGAGGTGAGCTGCTCTGTCTGGATGCTGGAAGAGGCCACAAAAAATTCAAAGGGCGTGGACGGGAGAGGGAAAAGGAATAAAGTGCCTAGAAAGGCTGTGGGATTGTTGCGAGCACTGGAAAGGGCAAACGCCTCTGAGCAGCAACGTCGATCTGGGGAGTTAGATCATTTCTGGGTATTTGACCAAGGGACTGAGGAGGAGGCACGAAGGGAGAACAATACAGCAAAAAACACCACGGCGTCAGCGAAAGATCCAACTCATCCTTGTTCGACGCGGGAAGGCGCACGCAAGGGAGGCGACCTCAGGCAGAAGAAGCCCAAAAACGATGTGGGGGAGGCAAGAGGCTCCGCCATCGCGCTGCTCTCGCCGGCTCCTGCCTCGGGAGAGGCCCCGGCCCTGCGCAGCCAGGCCCCGATGGCCACGGAGCCGGGGGCGCTCGCCAGGCCTGAGGCCTAAGACGGGAGCACGACGGGGGCCCAGCGCCGCCTCCCCCCGGGAGCCTCCAGCGCCCCCCCAGCCGCAGGGTACCCCCGGCGCCGCTCTCACCGCTCTGCTCGCCCAGGAAGACGAGCTTGAACTTGCGCAGCGGGTTCCCGAACTCGCCGCCGCTGCCGGGGGCGGACATGGCGGCGCGGGGGGGCCGGGCCGGAGCCGTGACTGAGGAGAAGGAGACACCGCCGAGCCGAGACGAGCCGGACCGGGCCGGGCCGAGCGGAGCCGAGCGCTACCGGCACCGCCGCCGCCCCGCGCGTCACTTCCGGCTGCGTCACCCCCGCCCCGCCCCGCCGGGAGCGGCGTTGCCGTGGCAACCGCCTCTGCGGCCTAGTCCCGGCGGAGCCGCCGTGTCCCCGAGAATCACAGCCTATAAGAGCATCGAGTCCAAGCTTTAGCTGTAATCTTTATCACCCCTAAGACATAGAATCATAGAATCACTGAGGTTGGGAAAGGCCCTTGGTGTTATCGAGTCCAACCCTACTCTACGAAGTTCACCCCTAAACCATATTCCCCAACACCACATCTAAACGACCTTTAAACATATCCAGGGATGGTATCACATTATCACTTAGGTTGGAAAAGACCTATAAGATCATCCGGTCCAAGCTTTAACGCTCATCTTTATCACCTCTAAGACATATCGCTAAGCACCTCATCTCTCCACCCTTTAAACACTTCAAAGGATGGCGACTCAAGCCCCTCCCTGGGCAGCCTGTTCCAATGCTGGGCAACTCTAAAAGAGAAAAAAATATTTCTAATGTCCAGCCTAAACCTCCCCCAGTGAAGCTTCAGGCCATTCCCTCTTGTCCTATCATTACTGACTTGTGAGAAGAGACCAGCGCCTACCTCAGTGCTTCCCCCTTCCCACCCAAGCCTGAGGCAGCAGGAGTGGCTGCCCTGCAGCCCCGGGGTGATCCCTGCGCCCCGGCATCACGACACGGAGCCTGTCACCGGGCCGCCGGGGCAGGTTTATTGGTAGCAGTGTCACAGAGAATGGCGGGACGCAGGTGAATGACAACATGGTGCTGGCAACGGCACTCGGGCTGGGCTCACCAGCACCTGTGGGTGCAGGGAGGTGGGAGCTCCGTGCTGCGTGCCATTGGGGTTTGTCCATCGTAGTGGGAGCGGAGAGCTGGTAGTCACCAGTGGCTCCTGGGAGAGCAGGGTTGGCCTACAGGAACACAGGGCTGGGGCGCCCACGCCACAGGCAAGACAGTGGGGAGGGTGCTACGGGCATCTACGTCCCAAACCAGGGCACATGGGGCCAGTGAGCGTGGGTGGGAGCAGGCAGCAGGTTAGCTTTCCTCTTTCTCAGCTTCCTCCTTCTCATCTTCATCATCTTTCTCCCCTTTGAGTTTCTGGCGGGCGAATTCCTCGATGACAATGTCCTCCTCGCTGTAAGGGAGAGCAGAGCGTGGCAGTGAGCCCAGGGAAGGATGGTGGCTGTGGGGAACCCACAGGCTGGCTGCCCCCAAAGGGTGCATCACAGCAAAGAGAGTGACATCCCTAATGACACCCCAACCGTGCTCCTGCCAGGGGACAGCATGGTCCTTGCAATTAGCTCACTGCAAACCACAGCCCCCAAATCCGGGGCAGATCCCGCTCGGCCACAAGAGCCAGGCGACAGCAACTGCAGCTTTCGGCAGTTTTTGAGACAATATTTTGTACTGTCAAGGGAAAAAAGGGAAGGAAAAAGAAATGAAAGCAAAGACAAAAAGATTAGTTACCTTCTTGCGAGACAGAAGCGGCAGATGAGAGCAAGGGAGAGCCACAAAGTAAAAAGTGGGAAAGAAAATGAGAAAGCAAAAGTCAGCAAGAACAATTACAAAAGTTTGTGAATGTGAAATTGCTTGGCAAAAATCTACAGGGGACAGTGGTGGGGATGAGCCGAGAGATTTCCTCCTCTGGAAGTTTACATCTCCTCACTGAGCTGGGGAAGTGAGAGGCTTTGGTGCGAAAGCCTCGCAGTCGCAGCCTGAGTTTCCAGGCTCCAAATTCCAGCACTCGGGTCCCATTGCAGGGCGTAACCAGACACAAAAAGCAGCTTTCTGGGGCTTTGCGAGCCAGGGCTGGCCACAGGGCTGCCAGGAACAGATCTGGCACGCTTTGGCTTCCCCCAGCTGTGGCTTCACCTGGAGTGAGATTGTGTGGTGGGAGAAGAAGAGGTCTCTGGCAACTGGGAGTGTGTGGGGGCACCTCTTCCAGCAGCCAAGGGATCTCAACGTGGCAAATGGGGACCAGAGGGGATGTTATGTCCAGCAGTGGCACTTGTGACTGAGAGACAGAGCAGCGCTGGCTGCTTCTGAGGGACAAACAAAGTCTGGGCTGGTAGCAGGAGAAGCTGCTGTGTTTGCAGGAAGGGGAGTTGGAAAGTAAGCCCTGGAAATCTGTGGCGCACGTGCTGAGCCCACGGTTTGAACCCACCCAGCCTGCGGAAACAGCTGCCTGGGCTACCATGGAGGGCATCACGCCATCCTGGTGTGCCATGGGGGCTCAAGGCTTTGAGGGCTGGATGATTTAACATCCAAGGATGTGACCTCAGGGTGGAACGGGGCGTCACATCCATCTGTGGTGGATCTGTGTGGGCTAGAGGAAAGACTGGCTTGAAAGGTAAGGAAACATCTCTTTACCTTGGCTTAACTGCAGTTCATTGATGAGCAGAGCCCAGGGAGGCAGGATTGAGAGAGACACGCACATGGGTTAATAAGGAAAGAACATTTCAACTGACATCTTAGTGCTCAGGAGTCTTTTCTCCAAAGAGAGATGGTCAGGATGGGCAGCTGCTGGGTTGCTTTTACCAGTTCCCCTCTGCACAGGGACAACAACCTCTTTCTATGCTGTGTTTCAGGAGCATCCCAGGTGCTACTTACCGTCTGCAGGCTTCGGGTGCATCAGGATGACAGGCAGCTCGACACCAACATCACTGGAAGGCAAAGCACTTCTTTCAATAAACCCGCCCAGCACCAACCGTGCTGAGCTCAGCCCTGTAGGTGGCTCCCCACTTACCTGGAAGTGAGATCCCCCAGAATCCTGCAGCAGATGGAGAGAAGGGACAGAAATCAGCCGAGGCAGAGAAGGGGAGGTGGTACACTTTATAATAAGGTAGAAGATGGTTTATAACAGGGTTGCAGGGTGGCAGTGAAGGGGATGGAGCAGCGGGAGCCAGGGAGCGCAGCTCCAGGGCAGGAGCCCGGAGCCCAGCTGCCCCACGGCCAAGGATAGGAGGACAGGGATGAGGGTCCATGGTGTGAATCCATCATCTGCCTCCTGGTACAAGATCCCACCAGCACAGCCCAGGAGAATGGTCCCTACCGCAACATCACAGAGCCTCACCCTCCTCGGGACACCACCAGGTTGACCTTCACTTTGTAGGACACCAGGATGCCCAGCACCTCCTTGTCCATGCCAGGTCTCAGGCTAGGAAAAAGGTAGAGCAGAGTGGTGAGTGTGGCAGTGCTGGCCATGGGCCAGCTGCTTTCCCCACAGCAGCTCCTGGTGCTGTCTCTGTGCCCAGTTTCATGTGGGGTGCACTGGGATTTAGCGGGAGAGGACAACACCACATGGCACTAAAAGAGAGGGGAGGGCAGATCTCTTGGCTGAAGCCACAGAGTGGTTTCTGGAGAACACCTGAGCTGCCCAAGCTGGGATTTACTCCCAATGCAGCTCTGCGGGGAGACATGGCACCTTTGGACGATGGTTGGGGCCAGGAGACTAGATCTCTCCTATGAGATTGAGAGGTGGGTCTGTGGCCACATCACGAAACTATGTTTTCCAGCTGGGCTCAAGCTTGGGAGGTTTGAGGGAGCCTTGGTGGGAGCCCAGAGCACCGTGAGCAGTGGAATGCTGTCGGAGAGGGGCATGGCCTGGATCTGGCCATGGCGAGGAGCAGAGGGAGCCCGCTTGGCTCTTACATGGTGGTGGAGGCCAGGTTGGTGTCCTCGTGCTTGAGCTTGCCGTCGAGAGCCAGCCCTCGCTTCTGACGGTTGGCCTCCAGCATTGGAGTGATGGTGTATGTTTTGGAGAAGGTAGAGTTGGCTGCCACAGTCTCACTGGAAAGGGTGGGAGAGCAGAGCTCAGAGCCAGCACCGGGTTGCTGGGTGCTCAGCACCCACCGGGGATGATCAGCATTGCGCCAGCCCCCCGCCCTGCCCTCCCCACACAGCTGACTGGGCTCGTTTCCTCCTTTTGTTCCCTTATACAACCACTTCTTTTTTCGTCCCCCGCCTCGACTGCAGCCATCCTGGCTCCCCAGGGTGCAGCAGTCCCCGAGATACAAAGCAAGGAGAGGAAGCAGTCAGAGGCAGCTGCGCCCCTGTCCCCGGGGACTCCTCAGCCACAGTGCCTTGTGCTGGGGACATGGCAACCACAGCCTCCCCTCGCCTCTGCTTCCTCTGCCTCTGTGCTTCTCACCCTGATATTTTTGCTGCCTAGTGTAAAACCATCTTCCCTTCCGTTGCTCTCCCTTCCGCCCCAGCCCTTTTTACTCACTTGATCTCCTCAGTTGCCACAGTCTTTGTGTATTTATCCAGCGAGTAGAGGACCACATCTGTGATCTGCTCGACTGAGGAGAGACAAGAGGGAGCAGCGCTGGTGATGTGGTGGAAGCTGGGACATGGTGGGTGCTGGGATGTGCCCCTCCTGCCACTTCTCACCTGTGATCTTAATTTTTTTCACAATCTTGTTGGTGGTGTTGTTGATGTTGACATTCACACTGATAGGGTCTCCGTGGTAGTAGATCTAGAGTGGGAAGAGGCTCAGTTACATGAGCAGACATCTTGGTCCCCATCCCTGGGGACGCCCATGGTGGCACAAGCCAGGGGACAGCCCCCGCACTGACCTCCTTATCCAGGGAGGCTTCAAGGTGCAGGGGCTTGTCAGACATCATGAATTGCCGGGTGGTCTCCGATTTCGGGGCTGGCCCTGTCTTCATGGGGGCAAACTGGATCTTACGAATGATGAGGCGCACCGAGTTCCTGCAGGGCGAGAAGCTGTCATCCCCATGTCCCCCTGGCTGGGATGTGTTGTCATGGCCTTCAAGGGGGGGACATGTCTGCTATCTTTGGGGACATTGTGGTGCCTCTAGCCAAAGGATGCAAGCTGCAGCCTGCTCATAGGACATGGTGGGCTCTGACACAAGGACCACCGCCCCTCCTTCAGGCAAAACACCCAATCTAAGTGTGGCACAGGATAACGGCACGTCCTCAGCCCAGCCCCTGAGCTGTCCACCCCAAAACCATCTGCTTGTTTTTAGGGCCACAGGGAAGGAAAGGGATCCCCTTCAAATACCTCTTGTGAATTTTCTCCTCCAGATTTTCAGCACAAAATCCTTTGACCTCAAAGTCCACGCCACAGGCCTGTGTGGGGACACGTGTGGTCACTAAGTAGGAGGTGCTCAGAGCTGCCTGAACTTTAGGTTCATTCCCCTCCTTTCTCCATTGCATCCCTGGAGATTCTGGTCCCATCTCCACCCATCCTTCCACCCAGCTCTCACCCCAGAGGCCATGTGCCCGTGCAAGAGCAGCAGCTCTTGTTTTTGGCACCCCGCAACTTAACACCTCTGCCAGGGAGAACAGGGCCAGGGCCCACAGGCTGGGACCAGCAGCTCACCTTTCCCACATCATCTGGGCCCGGCTGGAGGGTGACCGAGCAGGGCAGGTTGGTGGCAATCTGGGCAGATCAAGGAGAGAGAGAAAAAAATAAGTAAAGAGCATGTCTGGAGGTGAGCCCTGGTACGCACTGTAGAGACGTGTGGCCAGGACAGGCTGAGCAGCCCCTACCTCGAAGGTGAAGGGGTAGGCGTTCTCCCCAAGCTTCTTCAACAACCTCTCCTGCAAAGCAGTGAGGCTTTTGGGTGCCTGCTCTGGCACCGGCGGGAAGATCTGCGTGGTGAGGACATAGAGATCCTTCCTGAAGGTCAAGCCGATAACGTCGAGGTCATCTCGGCCATAGCGAAACGCGCAAGTCAGCGTCACGTACACTGGAGCGGGACAGCAATGGAGAGGAACGGGATTAGGGAAAGGGTGAGATGAAGGGAGGGCACGGCGGAAAGGTGTTGAATAAACAGGAAAGAAAAGGAAGAAAGGCTGCTTTGATAACTCTTCAGGAGAAACACGGCACTGTTACCAGGACTCAGACCTCAAATACCAAGTGAGCAAGGTTGATGACTGCTTTCTGTGTGGCATGGGTAACTCCAGAGCTGTGCCCCAGGTAGAAGAGCGAAGAGGAAAGAGGCCACTTTCCTTGCCAGGTCAGCCACTGTTACCCTGATACGTCTACAAGCCATTGCAGGTTTAACCTGACCACAGCCCCAGGCTGCTGCTGAGCTTCGCCCCACTTTCCATCCCTGCCCCCCAGAGCATGGGGCTTCCGTATCCATACCTTTCCTGTCCTTCAGATACTCCGGGTCGATCAGGCAGACGCCGTCTGCAACCAAGCAGAAAAGAAGGGCCAGTGAGCTCTGCAGCCTGGGAAGATCCTTGCAAAAACAAGGGCTGTTTAAATTCTGATGATCTGCTCATCAGCTGGGGAGGTGGCCGAGGAGCTGCCAGTTGCAGGGCCGGTGATGTCTCCTCCAGCATTTCCACCAGCCGGATCATTTTACAGAGACTTTGTCTCTTTCCCCAGCACTTTTCTGTACTGGCATTTGCATTTGCTCCTCTGGAGCTGCCCTGGCTCCTCCTGCTCCAATGGGAAGCAGAATTGAGAAGCCACCAGCACAGGGACTGGCCCCCGGGACCCCTCGCTACCCGTGCTTCCCCCTCCATGGTGGGCACAGTTCCACTCACCTACGATGTCCACCCTATCCACGTGATCCACAAAGTCTCTCTTCCCCAGGTAGATGGATAGCTGCAGGCAGATGGAAGAAAGAGGGAACCTGCAGTTAGCATGCCAGAGCAGACACTGCTTTTAGGGGTTCATACAAGGTTATTTTAATTTCTCTTTTGAAAAGTAAGACTTGTGGTGGCATCGTGGCAGGTATAGCAGGAGTCAATCAGATTTCAAAGGGAAGGAAACCCAGCCCGTGTCCGGTCCCATGGGCAGAGCCACCCCAGAGGAGCCCCAAGACTGTACCGTGGGCCATCCAGCACCCAGAGATGGGGTGCATGATCCCATCTCTGCAAGCGTGGACTCACCTTGCTGTTTGGGCTGGTCTTCTTGAACACCCTGTGGAGGAAACACAGACACAGAAGTTGGGAACACCCTGGATGAGGTATAGCTCACTCCCGGAGTGGATTGGTCAGGGCTTCCCTACAAGCGTGGCACATTTCCAAGAGCTATGCCAGAGCACACATGGGATGTCCTGGCCTTGGGGGATTTGGTGTTCTGCAAATTTACAGCCAAACCCAACCCATCTGGCTGCCCCAGGGGATGTGGCCCGGGCTTCCCTATGATCCCTGGAGGGATTTCCAAGTTGTGGAGATGTGGTGCTGAGGGATGTGGTTTAGTGGTGCCCTGGCAGGGCTAGAGGAATGGTTGGACTCCATGATCTTAAAGGTCTTTTCCAACCCAAATATTTCTATGATTCTGTGTCATACTCCTCAGCTCAGCATGTGACCATTGGGGAGGTGGGGGAGACAGCTTAGCTGGCTGTGTGAGGGAACATCATCAAAACGCAGCGGAAAAGCAAAGGAGCTTGGTAAAAAAAAAAAAACCCAAACAAAAACCAACACAAACCAACAAAAAAAGCCCCAAACAAATGCTTACTTTGCTCCGTCTCCCATTTTAAGTCAGCAGCTGCACAGGTGGAGATCTACGGGGAGAGATGGGGAGAAACAAAGGGTGAGGTGATGGGGAAGGGGCAGCTGTTGGCCATCGCCTGCCAGCCAGCCAAAATCATTCACCTCCTAAGGAGCTGCAGAGCCCTCTGCTGGGCCCTTCGCCTTGGCAGAGCTGGGGCGTTCGGGGCTCAGCTGGGGCTGCCCAGCTTTGGGGCAGCATGCAAGGCGCGCTGTAGTGGCTGGAGACTCAGTGGGGAACTGAGCAAGTCTCTTGCCCCCATCCAAAAAGATGGAAGAGAAGAAGGGAAAGTGATACCCCCAAGCAGGCTTCAGAAAATATGAAGCCCAGGTGTGACTCCCAGGGGAGTGATTTCAAAGCTGGGAAAGGCAAGAAAATGAGCAAAAGGGCTCATGGAGGTTCAAGCTCATGATTTTTTCTTGTCTGCAGAAACTTTACTGTCATGGCTTAACATCAGGAATAGGCTCGTTTTGTCCCTTCGCTCACGGAAACCACAGGCAGAAAGGTCAAGGGCAGCTTAATTGACCTGTGGGCTGGGAGTTCTTGGGGTGCATGGTCCCAGCCCATGTCCACCCGATCCCTGCCCCTGGCCGGCAGTGGCAGAGCCTCTGGCAGTGCCNTGGGAGAGGCGCTTTCGGGAGGAATCCTATTAGTTTATTAATTGGGGAGACGCTTCGTGAGTAAGAGTGGGCTAAAAATACCCCACTGCAGCCAGAGCCCTGAGAAAGCAGCTTACAGAGATTGGCAAAGAAGGCTTAGGAGCGAGGTGATGATAATTGGGGTGGAAGCTCTGTTCCCTATGGGCAGAGGTGCAGGCACGGCCACAGGCACAGGTGCAGATTCGTCACAGGGACTCTCTACTCTCCCTTAGGACTTTGCTGGGTGGTTACAGGTTTGCAGGGGACCCAGGTGGCTGCTGGCATGGCCAACTTACCCAAGCATGACCTGCTGTGGTCCAGGGCACACGGGACACCATTGCCACAAGGACACTGATGTACCAGCTGATAGGACAAAGGCACGCAAGAGGCTTGGGGCTGCAGTGGCAGCTCCCACACCAAGCTTCATTCCTTTGGAAGCATCAGGGAATAACAGACTGGTTTGGGTGGGAAGGGACCTCTCAAACTCATGCAGTCCCAACCCCCCTGCAGGGAGCAGGGCCATCTGCAACTAGAGCAGGTTGCTCACAGCTCCCAACAACCTCCCCTGCAATGGGGACAGGGATGGAGCATCTACCCTGGAAGGGCCAGCCAACCCTCAGTGGTGAGACATGGACCTGTCACAGCCTGCCAGCACTGCTGGGCAGTCTGCTCAGCCCCACCATCATTTCATAACACATGCTGGCCTCTCCTGACCCGATTAGCGCATCATTAATTCAAGGTTTGCTGCTGCAAATAGAAAACTGTTAAAAGCACAGAGTGGATTTGNCCAGGGATGGAGCATCTACCCTGGAAGGGCCAGCCAACCCTCAGTGGTGAGACATGGACCTGTCACAGCCTGCCAGCACTGCTGGGCAGTCTGCTCAGCCCCACCATCATTTCATAACACATGCTGGCCTCTCCTGACCCGATTAGCGCATCATTAATTCAAGGTTTGCTGCTGCAAATAGAAAACTGTTAAAAGCACAGAGTGGATTTGCCTTATGGCAGACAGGAGAGGAGCACTTCCCATCACTGCCCTTTCTCAGCTACAGCTGGCCCACGGCTGCCTCTCCCCAGGGCTGGCTGCAGGATGCCCACATAGACACTGCCCCAGGGCTGGCCCCAGGAACAGGGCACAGCCCCATAGGCAGCCTGAAAACTGTTCCAACAAGGGCCCACTCACCTTCACCACCTCCAGCATCCCTCAAGTCCTTGCTTGCTTGGCCAGACTCTGCTTTGAGCACACTCCTGGTTCTGTCTCACACCCAGGTCAGGCTATCCCTGCTCACCACCATGCTCCCACCCCAGAGCAGCCAACAACCTCCTCCCAACACCTTAAGCCAGCTCAACAACCCTTATCACCTGGGTACCAACCCCTCCCAAACACAGCTCACCTGTGCCCCTGGCCCTGTGGGCCACTGGGAGCTACTGGGAGCCACCACAGCAAGCCAGCCTCACTGCCCAGGGCTTCAGCTGTCAACATGCACTGCCCAGGGCCAGGACTTGTGATCTCTTTAATTGCACACAGGAGAGCTGCTTAGTTTGCAGATTAACAGGTGCTATTTCTGCCGAAGTCGGGGGCGGGGGGGGGAAGGAGGTGGGGGATGGGACATGGGACACAGGACACGTGAACTGTGACCTCCCAGCTAACGGCTTGAAGAGGAGGAGAGGGAGGAGGAGGCAGGAGCCCCACCTGGACACCTGCTGCCTGGCTGGGGGGGCTGCTGAGGTGGCCACCACCCAGGGCGCGTAATCCTGAGCTCTCTGTTTGCAGCTCTTCGTTAGGCTCTTAATGAGGCTCCTGAGACCAGTGCCATTCAGAAGGGCCGAGGCCAGTGGATCTGTGGAGGGTGGCAAGGATGGAGAGCAGGTTTCACTAGGGGTGAGTTCAGCTCAGTTTAAGCCCGGCTTGGTGGATTCAGCCAGGCAGACCTTGCCCATGTCAAAGGGCAGATATTTCCCCCCACCAAAACAGTGGCGAGACGGACGGGCCACATCCCTTCCTGCGCTTGCACCGAGCTCTGCCAGGGAAGGAAGCTGGGGGATGCAGCACCACGTTAAAAGTAGTAGGGAAATGAGAGGGCTTCTTCCTTTTTCCTGTTTAATAAATGATCAAAGGGTCCTCTCATCTGCCTCATCCCACATGTCCCTCCAGGTCCATGTGCTGCATGAAGCATGGCCCCAACGGCTGCTTCTGGCAGGGCAGGACACCAGTGGCTGTGGGGCTGGTGGAAAGCATGGGCACATCCCTGGTTCTGAAGGAAAGTGGTGTCCTGCCTGCCCGTGTCCTCTTGCTTTGGTGCCACCACCCACAGGGTCTGCCCTCCAAAGGGAGCCCAGGTGGGGCCAGAGCTACCCAGCAAACTGGCACGAGTGAGCCCACATCGCCTTCCAAAACACAACTGTCCCCGGGTGTTGGCAGAGCTCCCGGGGTGCCGATGCTGGTGCTTCTGGCAACGCCCCGGTGCAGCCTCTGCCGCCGTGCACCGCGGCCACCTTACATAAATGCCTGCAGCCAGCACTGCTGATAGCTCAAAGCCCCTCAGAGCTCCAGGTCTTCCTCCCATGATCCAGATTAAGTGGTGCGGATGGCATTAATCCGAAGCCAGGCGCCTCCACGGATGCGGGGAATTATTACCAGGCTGTTAAGTAACGGGAGGGAGCAGCGCCAGCAGGAGCATGTCTCTGGAAGGACAGGGGTCTCCAGAAGGATGGAAGTCTCCAGTCACACCCCTGTACAGACCCACCATCACTGGATGTCCCCATGGCAGGCACTGCTGAGAGATGCAACCACTGCCATGCAGCCTGGATCCACCAGCCCAAAGTCAAGCAGGTTGCCTGACTTCTTGGTGGACCCAGCCACAGGTTCCTCCTGAGGCCAGGAGCTCAGGAGGAAGCCTCAGCAGGGGCTTTTGGCACATCTGTGCCAGCAGGCTTGGGCAGATGGTGGTGGGGGATGATCCCTTCGCATTGGGTTCATGGCTGCAGGGGCTGGCTCGTGTTGCCAAGGGCAGCAGACAGCCAGAAGAGTGGCTTGGCTAGGCATGGCACTCCATCCTCATCCTCATCCAGCAGGAACCCACTGTCCGTCTGCTCCTGGCAGCAGACGGTTGCTGCTGCTCATCTGTAATTAACTGGTGCTACTCACCCTGGCACTCCCTGAGCCAACCTCCCACATGTGGCTTGTTCGCTCTGTGCCATGAGGAGCAAAAGCTCTGGGCCTGCACCCAAGAGCTGCAGGGAGCCCTGGTGCTGTCTACAGTCCTGTCCTCCTTCCCAGCCCCTTCCTGGGCGCTCCTGAACCCCAGTTCCCCTCTGCCTGTGGGCAAGGTGCAGAAGGGGTGACACGAATGCTACCATGGCTGCCCGGCTTGCTCTGCCATCTGATGCCCACTGTATCACCATGTCCATGCAGCCGGCAGTGAACTGCAGAGCTTGGCACCAACACAGGCCGCTCAGTTGCTGCCCATCACCCCAAACACATTTTGGGGACCTGCTGCTGCCCCACACTGCTGGCAGTCCCTTCTCCTGGGCTCTGCACCCCATCGCCCATCGCCCCCATGGGCAGTGGAAGCAGGATAGAGACAGAGCTGCTGCTCCAGCCCCACTGCTGTCTGCACCCCACAGTGCTCAGCCCCACATGGCCACTGCCTTTACCCGCTAGTGGGGCTGGAGCGGGAGGAGGAGCGAGGAGGCTGGTCCTGGTGGTGGAGACAGCAGAGCGTAGAGAAGGAGGAAGAGCGTGGCTGCCACTTTGGTGCTGAGTGAGCAGCACAGGGCACCCAACGAGTGGGTCTGGCTGCTGGGGTTGGCTACCAGGAGCATCGGTGGGTGCTGCCTGACTCCGGATTGCTTCCCCGACGGGCAGTGTGTGATGGGTAGGGCTGCCAGCCCAACCTTTCAGCTCCACTCCTGCCTGGCTGCACCCCGAAAGCTCAGCTTGCTGCCCACAGTGGCCGACAAGAGCCACAGGAGCCCCACACCGCGCCTGCGAGGGACGGTGAGTGAGCCGGGTGAAGTCTGGACCCCCACATGCTGCTGGGTTGCCAGCACAACCTGTCCTCCCCATGCACCGGCGCAGGATGATTCATGGGACAGGATGATCATGGGGTGATTCCCTCTGGGGGAAAGGTCTGTTTGCTGATCTGCCCCTGTGCACCCCACAGGCTGGAGCACCCCACGATGAGGAACGTCCAGACCCCCAGCCTGCCCCGGCTGCCTCCCCGGTCCTGCTCCTGCCGCACTGCATGGCCACAGGGTACCCTGTCCCTGTGAGCATCACCCTGCGTGCTGCACATCACCTGCTGGGACGTCCAGCCCGCAACTCCTGTGGGTACCGGGGGGCTGGTCCCCCTGTGCCACCCCCACCTTCACCTTCACCAAAGGACCCCGTGAGCCATCCGCTGGCTGGCACCCGCCTCTGAGCCGTGAGACGGGGCTGGGACGGGGACGCAGCGCAGCCGGTGTCCCACCGCTTCCGAGGATGGCGGCAGCAAGCTGGTGCCACCGGGACATCAGCCGGGTGGCGGCGGAGGAGCTGCTGGCCAAGGCCGGGCGGGATGGCTGCTCTGCCCTTGGCTGGCACTTGCAGCAGCACAAGTGCCCTCCAAATCTCTCCGCTGTGCGCAGCTCCCCAGGGTGCCCCGGTCGCGGCGGTGCTGACCCCTCGGCGCAGCGCCCACCCCCCCTTCGCACGCTCGCGAAGGAGTGAAATGCTCCGGCCCCGGCAGAGCTCTGCAGGCAGCGGGGGCACACGCTCCCCCCAAAACGCGAGGACTTCCCCATCCAGCAGGGCCCTGGGACACCCACGGAGGCCCCGGGTTTGGGGACACTATGCCCAGGCCGGCCTCAAGGTGGCAGTGGCCACCTTCGTCCCCAGGATTGCCCGGCAGGGTCGGGGGGCCAGCAGGGCAGCAGCGCAGGGGGCAGGCACCGCCGGGACACAGGTGCCTCAGCGGGACAGGGGGGGGGGAGGGGCCGGGGTCCCCATGGGCAGGGGGATGTGGTGCCCATGGGGGAGGGGTGAGCACCCTCGCGATTGAGGGGCTGCGGCACCCACGAGCGAGGGGCTGTGGTGCCCAGGGCCAAGGATCCTTGGCCCTGCCAGAGAGAAGAACGTGACCTCGCAGGTGAGCTCCGCATGTCCCGCACCTCGGGGGCTGCTGCAGAGGCTGCAGGTGGCCTAAAGCCTGTGAGGGTGATGGAAGGGTTGGGCTGGGAGCGAAGCGGGGCTGAGCCCCGCGGGCAGCCCCTGGGGTGGGCAGGGACACGGGCAGGGACACGGGCAGGGATACTCCTGCCCCCGCCTCTTCCCGCCTCCAGCCCTGCCTCTCCAGGGCACTTTGCTCCCAGTGCTGACAAGTGGGAGCGGGCACCCGGCAGGGCACATCGAGGCGAAGGGCAGCCCCTCCAGCATGGCCCCCAGCACCGCGGGGTGCTCCCCAGGGGAACCCTGCTCCTGAGAGCCGCCCCAGCCTGGGACTGCAGGTGAGCTGGGGCAGCCCACATGTGCTGGGGAGCAGGAGCCAGGACAGCCCCACCATGGCTGTGCCATGGCCATGCAAACCCAGCCAGGCTCCAGGGAGCAGCTTTGCCCTCTTGAGGGATGGAGGTGGGGTCCCCAGGGCTGCAGGGGTGGGTGGGGGTCAGCCAGATCTCCTCATCCCTCCACCATCCCCATATCCCTCCATGCATCCCCCTCCCTAACACTCCACTGCCTTCCTCCACCACCCGGGGCCTTCATCCTTTCCAGTGTGGCCACCTCTTCTCCTTCAGCCTTCCCTCCATCCCCTAAATCGCTGCCTCCCCGAGGGCAAAGCTGCCCTCAGGCTTAGCCCAGCACTGGGGGCTCCTGCCCTTCCTCCGGGAGGTGGAGGGACTGGGACAGCTCACCCAATGGTGAAAGGGAACCCTCGCCTCCTATCCTGCTGAGAAAGGGGGTCACCTCAGAGCAGGGGACATGGTGGGAAGCACCCGACCGCGCCAGCGTCCCTGGGAAGGAGGCACCGGCGCCTGGGCAGTGCCGGCAGATCGTGCCTTGGCTGCTCTCACAGTTAAAGGGAAGGATGGCAAAGAAATTAGGTCATGCTCCCCTTGTGCCGGGGCTTTGGCTGAGTGAACCACGTGGTGATTAGGGACAAGGGTCCTTCTGCAGGATGTGTTGCATAATTTCCCCTTGTTTTGCAGTTTCCAAGAGCTTAGGAAAGAAGAAAAGCCCTGTTTTCCCCATGCTCCCGTAGCAGCTTGTCTCAGGCTCACCCAGCTCCATGTCCCTCGGTGGCTGCTCGCTTTCCTCCAGAATCCACTCTCATGTCCCCTCTCCGAAGCTTGTGTCTGTTACACTGGGACCCCCATTCCATCCTGCCGGTGGGCAGGACTTTGGCTCTAGGGCACAGTCTGTTGCCGGTGCTGCTCTATTCATTCATTTCACTGGTGTCTTCCTGCAGACACCACCCCAGGGCAACATGCTCACGGTGGGCAAGGGGTTCCGCAGCACTGCAGGGCAGGGGTAGGTAGCACCTTGGCATCTCCAGGTCCTTTCCCTGCAGTGCTCCCCACCTCCCGCTCCGGTGAGAGTCCAAATGCTGGGCTCGGACCTCACTGTGCCTGTGGCCAGCCCCTCCTCGAAAACCCCACAGTGGAGAGGCCATGGCCAGGGAGAGCCTTGCTGAGAACATCGGGAATGAGCCTGGTGGTGGCACGTCCTCAGGGCGGACCAATGGGGACCAGCAATTTAAAGCACTGGTTTTGATGGAGGCTGAGAGGAGGAAGCAGGAAACCTGTTGAGATGATGCTTGCCACCTTTCTTTGCATTTTTATTTTTGGTGGTTATCCCCAGAGGAAGCTTGCTTAGGAATGTTTAAATCACAGTGCCGAGCGCTGTCCAGGGTGTGATCAGCTGCCAGCAGCCGTGTACCTGTTCTCTCCTCCAGCAACCAGCTCCACACAGTTGCTCGAGCTCTTTCCTTAAGCGTTTGTCATGCCAGATTATTATTTATTTATTGGCTTCTTCATATCTGAGTAGTTTGTTGACTTATGTCACGGGCAGCGGCTTTGGTCACTGAACCACGAAGCATCTCCAGTCTGGTTGGGCTTGAGGCTTCACGCTCACTTGCACTAAGAGGATAGAAGAGGAAAACAAATCTTTTGGTGCTTCGTGTCCTCAGCAGCTTTGTGGCTTGGGGAGACACAGCCACTGGGCTGCGACCAGCGTGACCAGCACAGCACCCCCTGGCACCACCGCCAGGACTGGTGCTTGGAGAATCAGAGCTCCCTGTCAGCTGTTTTCCCCCTCCTGGAAAACAGAGCGAGTTCTTCCTGCTGTTAATGTTTTATCAGGCCCTTTTGCTCTCTGAACTCATCCATGCAATAAAGCTCGACAGCTCCTGCACTGGCTGCCCCAGGGGGGATGTTGCAGTGGGTGGATGAAGCCCAAAGCGGCAGCTCAGCCCACAATTCAAACAGCCAGCGTGGAGCTGTGGAGGGGCTGGTCCCGCAGCCACCCGCCTGCCTGCTGATTCATTTATGATCATCTCTGCAAACTCAGTGTTGTATCTCCAGGAGAAGCTTTGCAGGGTGGAGACGGATGGCGGCGCGGGTGACCCTGTGGATACATGCTGTGGATGTTCCTGCCAATGGCGAAGGCAAACGGGGCAAACTAGAGGGGGATGGTGAAGGAGCCAAGGGATGAAGGAGCTCAAGAGGACACAGCCTTCCACCTCGTATCACCACCAGCAGCATCCTGCTAACATGCAGCATCTCTCTAAGCCTGAGTCCTCCTCCATCCTGGTGCCCATCACCTCCTGGATGAGCTCTGGACCATCAGAAGCTGGAGACACAACAGTGCTCCCTCCACCAGATACAGTTTTGGCTGCCCCTTGTCTCTGCCAGCAGCACAGCAGATGCTCCTGCTCCCAGGTTACTCCTCTGACCATCCATCTTGGCCAGCAGAAGTGGACACTCCAAAACCACTTCAGCGTGGATGGTGCTGGACTTGGAAGGGCCAAGGTGCAGGCAGCCTTCGATGGTCCTTTGCTGGACACCATGATGGTGGCAGAAGGTCCTTCTTCCGTCCGGAGGAGAGGGCTCTGAACTTCAGACATCCCAAGAGGCAGTGCCACCCTTTGAGAGCTTGCCCTTGTGCCTCAGACCCCGGCCTTTGGTCCTACCCCTACGCAAGGGGGAACGTCGTGCTGCTTGTGAACTTGTGCTGCCTCAAGTTGGGACTTGGCTCCAGTGCAGCTCCTCTCCACAGGGCTTAGATCATCAGTCTCCTACTGAGAATACCCGGCAGCTGGAGGCCCCTTGCCATCCGGGGACGCTCTCTTCCAAAGGCTCCTCTAACAGCTCCCCGAGGATTTCTCGGGGCCATAATATCCCCCTAGACGAGCCTTTCTTCTCCTCCCGCCTTTCTTCTGTCAAGGAGCCCTCTGGGACAAGCAGCATTGTCAGGATGGTGCCAATTAGGCTGAGCTGGCTTCCAAGAGGCTGCGCTGGCACCGGCCAGGGGCTGCTGTTGCTCATAAAGGTCTCATTGTTCAGCACGCCGTGGGGCTGCTGGCCGGTGGGGCTGGCGGGGTCCTCTGTCCCAGGCATGCTTCCCGGCTCCACGCGGCGCTGGTGTTGCTGCGCGCTCCTCAAAGGGATGATGAATGGGCGTCACTGCGGGGGCTGCGGAGGGGAGGGTTTGTCAAGCCTCCCCCTGCTCCCTGCGAGGCCTGAGCTCGCGAGCTGAGAAAAACCAGAGAAGCATCAAAGTGGCCAGAGCTCCTGGAGGGGGGGAAAAGCTGGCATCTTTGGCTGCCTTCCACATTTTGTGCCTGACAATAGTCGGGATCGACGACTAATGCGCTTTTATTAACTGCTCCCCTAGGTCTGGCTTGGAGAACATGGCCACTTCAGGGAGGACATTCCCAGTTGCCCCATGGACACCAACTCTGGCTCCCTGGCCGGGAGGAAACACCACGGTGGTGACGGAGGAGAAGTGCGTCTTCAACGAGGAGTTTAAGTTCATCCTGCTGCCCGTCTCCTACAGCATCGTCTGCGTTCTGGGGCTGCTCCTCAACTCCTGGGCCCTGTGGATGTTCATCTCCAGGATGAGGCCCTGGAACGCCACCACCACCTACATGTTCCACCTGGCCCTCTCCGACACACTCTATGTCCTCTCCCTCCCCACCCTGGTCTACTATTATGCCGACCGCAACAATTGGCCCTTCGGGACGTGGCTCTGTAAGATCGTGCGTTTCCTCTTCTATGCTAACCTCTACAGCAGCATCCTCTTCCTCACCTGCATCAGTGTCCACCGCTACATGGGCATCTGCCACCCCATCCGCTCCCTCAAGTGGGTGAAGACCAAGCACGCCCGCATCATCTGTGTGGGTGTCTGGCTCATTGTCATCATCTGCCTCATCCCCAACCTCGTCTTTGTCACCACCAGCTCCAAGGACAACAGCACCCTGTGCCACGACACCACCAAGCCTGAGGAGTTTGACCACTACGTGCACTACAGCTCCTCCGTCATGGCCCTTCTCTTTGGGGTCCCCTTCCTGGTCATCGTCATGTGCTACTGCCTGATGGCCAAGAGACTCTGCGAGTCCAGCTTCTCCAGCCCCAGCCCACGAATGCCCTCCTACAAGAAGCGCTCCATCAAGATGATCATCGTCGTGCTCACCGTCTTTGCCGTCTGCTTTGTGCCCTTCCACATCACCCGGACCCTCTACTACACCTCCCGCTACTTCCAAGCTGACTGCCGGACCCTCAACATCATCAACTTCAGCTACAAGATCACTCGGCCCCTGGCCAGCATCAACAGCTGCCTCGACCCCATCTTGTACTTCATGGCTGGGGACAAGTTCCGAGGGCAGCTGCGCCGGGGGCCAGCCCAGCGCCTCCGGTCTGCACCCACCAGCAACCTGTCCCTGGTGTCCCCCTCCATGGATAACATCGCAGGTGGCGGCCGCACTGCTGGTGACATCCAAGGAACAGCAAAGAGCAGAGGCAGATGCTGAAGGGCCAAAGGGAGTTCCAGGAACCTCATCCCTGGTCTCCACAAGTTGCTGCTCCTCTGGGCTCCATGCGGGCACCTTGGCACCCCCAGGTCCCCAAACCTGACCTGCCCCTGTCCAGCCACAGCGGGGACAGAGACTGCAGGGCTGTGGTGGCCATGGGGCTTGTCCCAGCCCTGTGATGCCATGGGAGGAGGGTGCCAGCGCTGCAAGGCACCTGTGGGAATGGGAAGGATGCTGAGAAAGCCATTCTGGGGAGGCAGGCTGGTGTCCCATCCCAGGGTGCTCCTGGAGACACGTGAGGGCTGTCAGGTTGCTAAAGGGAAGAGACGCTGGTCTCTCCCTGGGCATGCACAGCCCTCCCAGTCTACCCAGTGCTGGCAAGCAGGGAGCGGACTGAATCTGGGGATGGGCCCCCACATGCCTGGCAGAAGCACTCAGAGACGTTCCTGTCACACTGCTGGCCTTGGGAGAGGTGGGGAGGGAAACAGCACAGAACACTTGCTGCCCATCACACCCCAATAAAGCCCTTTCCTGTTTCTTTGCACTCAGCCCATGGCAGAAGGAAGAAGGACGAGGCACCTACCCTCACCCCGGACAGGAGCCCCCCGCCACCATGGCGCTGGGGCGGGTTCGGAGCAAGGAACACAAGCGAAGCGGTGACACCCACGATGATGGGAGAGTCCTGGGGAATCTGCCGTTGTGGGTGTTTGCTCTCCAAATGTTTACCCAGCCCTTTGTTTGACCAAGCGCCTTCGAAGAGAGGAGCAGACCAGAGATGGTTATCGGCTCTGGGCTCTCCCATCAGGGACTGGGCAAGGATGGGCAGGGCTGGCCCTGCCATGGGGAGATCCAGGAGAGGCTGCCCCCCCCCGAGTCCTGCCTAGGGAAGGGGTGCCCATAACACCATTGGCGCATCCTTCCCGAGCTGTGGCACCAGTCACATACAGCTGCAGCGCACCAGGAGCTGGCCCAGGTCACCTGGGGAGGGAGAGAGCCCCAGGGGTGCCACGTCCCAGCCCCACAACCCCATCCCAGCCCCGCATCCCCATTCCACCAGACAGTGATACCCAGAGAGCCCCTCACTCACCGCTGAGATGAAAGCAAAGAGAAAGAGAGGTCTGTCCTCAGCTCAGTTGGCCCAGTAAGAGCAGCTGTCACTCTTATACATCCCCTTATAGCTGATATGGCCCAGGTGGACCCAGGAGCTGTTTGGTTGTGCCTGAGCAGGGTGAGGGTCCCTGCCAAGCACGTCCCCAGCCTTGGGATGGGATTGCCAGGGAGGGGACATGGCCGGGTGGTGGGGACACCCCCACAGGGAGCACAGGGGTACGGCCGCAGTGCCGCTGATCCCACCCCCCCAGCACATGCAGGCAGTGGCGGGGGGCTGGAAATCTGTATTGGGTACAGAGGTGGCAGAAAGAGCTCATCTGGGGGAAAAACAGCACCCACCCCTTCCCCAAGGCCACACGGTTCTGGCTGAGGCCACTTCCACACGTCCCCAAGTCCCGGATTGTCATCTTCCCCCCAGCCTGGTCCCATTCCCTGTTGGGATACCACCCATCTCTTTCCCTCCTCCCATGATACCCCCTTGCTCAGCTCGTGGTGTCCCGGTTATCTTGGGGGAACCATGCCCATTGCTGGCCCCCAGCCCCCACATCAGTTCCTCAGGGGACAACTGTGTCACCCACAGCTCCGTGAAACCCCTTTCAAGGGGAACTCTTTCCCAATCTCCCCATCCCCTCATGTCTTCCCGCTGAGGTTTTTTGGCCAGAGGAGCAGAGGGTCAGAGTGGGGACCATCCCCTGCGTGTCCCTTGTGCCGGGCTGGCTGAAATCCCCCCAGCAAGAGCCGGCCGCCCTTGCGAGCAAGGATCTGGCCACTGGCGCCAGCCATGCTCAGAGGATGTGCAGCTCGTCTGTCTCCGACAGCCCATACTTGGTCTTGTTCTCGTTGAAGAGCTTGATCAGGGAATGGATGTACAGCTCGTGGTACATGTCCACCATCTCGCGGCTCGGGTTCTCGATCTTGGGCACTGTCAGCGGCTCCCCCACTGCCAGGAGGGGAGGAAGGTCAGGCCAGTGACCCTGGGATGGGCTCAGCTCATCAGAGATATGAGCCAAGCGTTTGATTCCAACGCCACCCATCATGGGACGTCCTCCTCTGCCCCTCCACGCTCTCTGTTCTGGTGGGAGATACTCACCCACGGTGGTGATGGGTCTGGCATAGGGGATGAAGCCCCGCGACTGGTCAGAAGTGAGGCCCCGGCCATAGAAGACGCAGGGAGCAAAGCCCATCATCTTCTGGAAGCGCTGCTGGATGCTCCTCATCCAGCTGCCCTCCTCAAAGACCACTTGACGGAAGAGATCGTTCTCCCCAAAGGAGAAGGAGGGGACCAGGTGGGCCCTGTGGAGGGGACATGGTGGACAGTGATGGGGTGCCATGGCCCCCAGACCCCCATGGTGGTGGTGCTGACAGCAGTGCCTGTCACCCACCCGTGCTGCAGCGCCATGCGGACGAAGCCCTTGCGGTTCTTCAAGATGAGCGTGGTGACACCAGGCCGGCAGGAGAGCGACTCGGCTGCACCGCCAATGACGATAGCCACCGCGTTGCCGGTGCCGTTCTTGGACAGCAGGTAGCTGATGGCGCGGCGTGTCACTGGGCACAGCCCTGCAGTGGAACGGAGCAGTGGGGCTGGGGGACTCTGCCTGCCCCTGGGGGAACGGGACCCTGCCAGGGACCATGGCTGGTGGGACCATGCAAGGGGCAGTGCAAGGATGTCCTCTGTTGCGGAAGAGCTCCCAGCAAGGGGCAGGGTGCAGGCAGGGTGCGGGTGGAGCTCAGGGTGGAGCTCAGGCAGGGTGCAGGCAGGGTGAGGTGGAGCTCAGGCAAGGTGATGGTGGGGTGCAGGCAGAGCACCACCCCTGCCCTGCGTGTTCCTGGGGGGCACAGAGGCCCTTGGCCCCAGCTTTCCCACAGATGCAACCAGAGAACCCTCCTTGGGAGCTACTCTGCCTGCAGGCATCGCCTGCTCCGGGCTCCGACCCTCCCTGCCAGGAGAAGGGCGTCCCTGGAGCACCCGCTCAGCTGGCACCAGCGCAAGGGGCCCTGCCAGCAGGGCTGCCCATGAGGGCAGGGTTGGGGGCAGCCGCCTGCGCTGCCCATGGCCACTCACCCCCACTCATCAGGTACTCCCTGAAGATAGGCAGGCGGAAATTGCCAGCCAGGGTGGTGAGGAAGGGTCGGATGCCTGGGAACATCTCCCCGAAGCCTGTGGAGCCAGTGATGAAGTTGCAGAAGGCGCCGATACAGAGGATGCCGTGGGGGTGGGAGCCGATGATGTAGTTGTGGCTGGGGGACAGGTCGTGCGTCTTCACCAGCTGTGGGGACAAAATGGTGGCATGACCTTACGGGTGGTACCACCACCACCAATACCACCACCATCTGCACGGACACCCCGGCCCCCGGGTCGTACCTTCACAGGGAAATAATCCCGAAAGTGTCTCCACACGGCCCATTGCCGCAGGCAGGGCAGCCGCCGGCCACCTGCAAACCGGGAGGGACCACAGGAGATGACGCCCACCCCAGTGGGCACCCACCACATCCCCCTTCCCACCATGTCTCTCTTCCCACCATGACGATGGTGATGAGGGAGAGAAGGAGCAGGTGGGATGTGGTGCTCCCTGTTTGGCCGCAGGGAAAGGAGGGACCCTGCACCCTGTCCTGCTGCAAAGCTGGAGGGAGGGGGGCCTGTGCCTGTCCCCACCTCTCTCTGGTGTGTCCCAGTCAAAGATGATCCAGGCCAGGTAGAGCGCAGAGATGGGCCAGAAGCTGGTAAACAGCAGGTAGATGAGGACTAGCAGGCTGACGATTCCTGCGGGAGCCAGGGAAGGGGGTGAGCAGGCATGTGGGCACACCCCCAGCCTCCCCTGCAGCCCCTGACTCACCCAGCAGCAGGAAGCTGAGCACCCACTGCAGGACGGAGAGGAGCTGGAGCCAGGAGCGGACATCCCGCTGCGAGGGCCAGGGCGCAGCGAGCAGGGTGCGCAGGGCTCTCTGGATGCTGGCGCGGCTGCCTGTGGAGAGGGACATGGCACCAGACCCAGACCGGCAGGGGCTGTGCAAATGCTCTCCCACAAAGCCGGGTGGAGGTCCCGGACTGGTGGTACCCATGGCTGCTGCGGTTAGGGTACAGGGGCAGGAGGTGGGGTCATGGAATCATAGAATGGTTTTGTTTGGAAGAGACCTTGAAGATCATCAAGTCCAGCCATTGACTGCCAAGAAGCAGAGTGAATCAGGACAAGGAGGTTGCTCATCCTCAGACACCCCTGGACCATCCCAGGAGGTCCAAGCCCAGGCCAGCTCTGCTCTGAGCAGGGAGCAGCTGCCAGGCCAGGCTCTCCCAGCCCAAATGTGTCTGGGTGCAGCAGCGGAGCTGGGCATGGTGGCACATCCTGCACCGTGCTGAGCTCCTCATGGCCAGGACCTTTCCCGCGCCTTCCTTGGTGTGTTTGGTCTCACAAAGAATTCGGGGCTGTCTCAGCTGGTGTGACAGGGAGGTGCGGGGCAGTGTCCATCCCCCACGAGTGCCAAGGACAGTAGCCAGGGTGGCCAAGGGTGGCTGACCCCACCAAGCCTTGGCTCCCACAAGGGACAGTCCAGCCACCGCCCCCTTCCCTCCGGCTGACCTTGGTGAACCATTAACCACTCCGGGCCGGGCGCCAGGATCCAAACTCCAGGCACAGCCCCATCCCTACTCCCTGAAAGGGGCCTGAGGCGCAAGTCCCACCAGCACATCGCTCCCGGCCAAAGGTCTGCCATGGCTGAGACCACCCACTATGGCCACCACCAGCAGCTACATCATCTCGTGGGTCACAAGAGCCTTGTTTTCTTGAGAAAACAATCCAAAATGAGTACACTGTATGGACAGGGAGATGCCGAGGGTGAGGCAGCAGCAGACCTGTCCCCGTGGCTCCCCACACCAGTCCGCCACCAAATCCCAGTTTGGGTGGCTGGTGGAGGTTCAACTCGTCCCAGCTCAATCCAAACCACAGATGGGATAACTGCAATGAATTAAAGGCTGAAGATCTGTTCTTCCCCCTGCCACGCACAGCATGCCATGACGTGCAATGCCCCATGAGGTGTGCCCAGCCGCTCACACAGCCCTGCCACTGACAACTTTCCGAAGCCCCAGTGGGTTTGTTGTTCCTGGGAAGCTGCAGAGCAATGCTTTGCAAATCTGCACCCACAGGTCGCTTTTTTTAGCCCCTTTTTCTAGCTCCCCCCCCATCCAAGCACTCCACGAATGTCCAGACCATAGAGTGAAAACAGAGAAGCCCCAGGGGCTCCGCTGCCAGCCCCATCCACAGTGCCAGGAGCCTCTTGGAACCCAGGAACCTGGACTCAGCGGCTCTAGGGCAGCGAGGAAAGCCCAAGGAGAACTTGCAGAGCTCTGGAGCGCCTTGTGGGAATAACGCTCTCCAACGCCTTGTTGGAAATTCAATTCCTGTTGAGCAACTGCGTGTTTTGCTCTGGAGCTGCTCCCCTCAGATTGCTCCCAACATCCCCGTGTCCCCCCAGCAGCCTAGATCTCGACAGACACTGGTGACAGCAAGCAAGCAAGCATGAGCTGCCTCCCAGCTCCTTGTGCCGCTGCATCAGAACCCGCTCCAACGCGCTCTGCAAAATCTCTTACCACTGAGGTTTTGGGAGCAGGCTGCGATAATTGTTTTCATGGTGGCGCAAGAGGAGTCCTGCACCAGGCCTCGGCTCAGCAGGTTAAAAGGCAAGTTTGGAAATACCAGGAGGCGATTGATTGATAGATCGTGTGTCCAGCGGCAGGAACCAGCTGATCCGAGGCAAACCACCCACTGCGGAGGGGAGTGGGGCTGCTTAGGCACCGGCTGGCAGAGCAAGGAGGAGCTGCTGGTCCTGGGGAGGACGAGGAGCTGTGGTGAGCAGTGAGGAGCTGCCATCAAAGGGCAACTGCTGCCCCTCAGAAAGGTCCTGCTGCCAGCACTGGTGGTGGCTCAGTCAGAGCTGCCTGCCCCAGGAATGGTACCGTCCACGCTTTGGGTGTTTCACAAACCGCTGTTGTGCTCCACCAGTGTGGCTCCCAGAGCTGCCCAAAAACATTATCCCAAAGATGGGAGAAACAAGAGAAGGAAAGCAAAGCACCACAAAAGTAGCAGAAGCAACTCCAAGATGGGATTTCAGGCCAATGCCCAAGGGAACAGCAAAAATCCACAGGCACTAATTCGCCAGAGTGATCTCTGAGGTAGCGCTCGCTGGAACAGCCTGCTAACGCCCTGTGGAGGAAAGGGATGAAAACATGTCCAGGATTGTATGCGGTGTTAAAGAAAAAACCCAACCGTGTTTCATGGGAGAGGTTTGGAACCCACATAAACCTCATCACCTGCTGCTGTAGATTGTAGACGCTCAGGATCCCCAAGAAAGGGCATGGGAACATTTTATAGCTGTATGTTAGTTAAGAGGTGAGGTGGCTACACACGAACCATCCCCACTTCCCTGTAACCCCGTGGCCTCTTGGCTGTGCTCAGCTTGGAAACCCCTCCAGGGATCACAGGGACTCCACCCCTGTCCTGAGCAGCCTGGGGAACCCTTTGCAGTGGGGAAGAAATTGTTCCTCAGCTCTAACCTAAACTTCCCCTGGTACTACTTGAGGCTGGTTCCTCTTGTCCTGTTGCTTGTTCCTTGGCAGCAGAGCCCGACCCCCCCTGGCTCCAAGCTCCTGAACTTGAGGGAGTTGTGGAGAGCCAGAAGGTCTCCCCTGAGCCTCCTTCTCTCCAGGCTCAACACCCCCAGGTCCCTCAGCCGCTCCTCCCCAGCCTCCTGCTCTAGCCCCTTGCCCAGCTCCGTTGCCCTTCTCTGGACACGCTCCAGCCCCTCAAGGTCCTGCTGGGAGTGAGAGGCCCAAAACAGAACCCAGGATTTCAGGGGCAGCCTCCCCAGTGCCCAGTGCAGAGGAGCCTCGGCTGAAAAAAGCCCACCCCCAGCTCCCCCGGCTTTTGGAAACCAGCCTCAGACTTGCTGTGAGGCTCCCAGGACAAAGAGGGAGGGACGTTTACAGAAAGAACAAGGCAGCACAAGAGACTTTATGTTGCTTAAAACAGAGAGAAAGAGGAAAAAAAGTAAAATAAATACATCCACCCACAATACAAAGAACAGTTCCCAAATTCATGTGCTTTTCCCCAAAGGACTTCCCCTGCCAGTGAGAGGCAGGGCAGAGGCAGCCTGACCCCTCCGAAAGAGCCCCACGCACCGAGAGCTCTGAAGCACCGCTGCATGTGGCCAGTGCACTCAGTCTGACGCTTAACGTAAACCAGAACACAGGGTCGTGTTTGCTCTGCCGGCTGCCGGTGCCTTCTGCAGCAGCCCTGGACACCTCCCCGTATGTACAGCGTGAGCTCCTTCTCCAGCTCCAGGACACAGGAAATTCTTATGGCGTTTCCAGGCCCTGCTCCCGCTGTGGTGAGAGAGTCAGCCCATGTTCTGCCGATTGCCGTAGCCCCTTGGGTGTGTATCTTTCCAGTCATCCCAGTTCCGAGCTCTTTGAAGAGCTTCTTCATCATCCTCCTCCTCTTTTTTCTCCTGCTGCTGCTTCTGCAACTCTTCATCAGTTATACCTGCGGGAGGCCAAGAGCAGGAGGAGTGGGAGGTCCCCAGGCAGGTTCTGGGCACTGAAGCCCTGCCCAGAGCCAGAAGTAGGAACCACCAAGGAAGTCTAGCAACCCATTGCTCTCCCAGCCTGATCAAGACAGCTCTCACCCTTCCCGAGCCAGTGGGTGCTTTACACCCCAAACTCACCCTTCCCAACTCCCCCTCCCCTGTCCCTGCTGCTCCGCTCAGTACCTGGCACTCTCGGTGGCGTGTTCTGAGCAGCCACGACTCCGTGCCTCCCACGCTGCTCGTACCACTGATCCACGGTCATGGTGGGCAGGCCGGGATAGCCAGCACCAAACACTCTGAGAGAAGGGACAGACAAAGGTGGCACTTGGCATCGAGCAGAAACATGGAGAACCAAACACAGAACTACCCCATAGCTCTAACAACGTAAGGCACTCAGTAATAGCCTCAAATTGCCCCAGGGGAGGTTTAGGTTGGAGCTGAGGAACAATTTCTTGCCCACTGTCAAGGGTTGCCCAGGCCTGTCCCAGGCTGCCCAGGGCAGGGGTGGAGTCCCCATGATCCCTGGGGGGTTTCCCAAGCTGTGGAGATGTGCTGCTGCACAGCCTGCCAGGGACACCCCTGGGAGCTGCATGAGGCATAGCTTGGCTCAATCTATGAAAGGCTCAGGGACGTCAAAGGCATGACAAGAAATCTGCTCTGTACCCCATTTTGTGCTTTAGCTGCCACAATCCTCACAAGAACGTGTGTCTAAATAACCAGAGAACAAGGTACCTGGCCTGAGCAGCATTTCGGGTCAGAATGAAAGGCTTCAGTGGCGTCCTGACTTGCCGAGAAGGGCCGTGTGGTGGTGCTGGAGCCTGAAGAAGCAAACAATAGTCACAAGATGATTGTGTGGATGAGAGCCCCCTTCTCTGCTTCCCACCCCAAACAACTTATTGAAGGTCTGGTAGAAGAGAAATGACTGCTGTCAGAGCAACGTCTCAAGACGGACAATTTGGGCCTTAGTCCAGTTTAAATCATCAGCTCCATCTGCAAAGCTTCCACAAATCACTCCTCTCTGTGCTTTGTTACGCCCGCTCTGATCAAAGCGCAGAGCTGACAGAGCTAAACCAGCTCTGCTCAGCCACGAGCATGAATTACAGCTCGTTCCTTGCAGGGATCAAAGGCACGACATGCTGAAGCTCATCAGTCCAGAAGATGAGTGCTCCAGAAGAGTCGAGCTCTGCAACGCCACCACCAACCTCACAAACTGGCTGTGCCAAGCAGGCTGTGCCACGGCTGTGTCAGCATGTTGGGGGAGTTTATTTCTAGACAGATAATTTAGGTGAGTGCCAAAGCCCAGAACCACCATTCTACACGGGAACTGCAGGTCTGCCAGGAGCTCTCACCACTCAGAACGGGCATTTCTCTCTGTAACGCCTGGACATGTTGTAGACCAGAAGTGTAATTGTGAAAGAAATGGCAAGGGTCATCTTTAGCTTACAAATTACTTCTTTAGAATAGCCACAACTGCCTAGAGCATGCAGTGGCTGTGGACAGTGAATAGTCCATCGATTCGACCACTGCCTGTTCAGAATTAATCAAACCCTGTCTGCTTGTGCTGTGATTCAGCTGAATTTCAGCAGAGAATTCACCAAAAAAAATGACAGTAGCTGCTACTGAAATCTTCAGGTTCGTTTACCGCACTACAGGTCTAACTAGCCCCCAGGAGCTGCGGCTCAGGAGACACCCTGTACCTGTTTCGTCGTCCCTCTGCTCCTCAAGATGACCATTTCTTGGTCGATACTCTCAATTTCCTCCAGGCTGGTGTGGATCCACTGCTGGGTTTGTAGGACGTAAAACTCCCGTGTCTGAGCATCGTCTGCTTGTCCGCTCTCCACAGCGGCTCTCATAGAGGCCAGCCTGTTCTCCAGCTCCTTCTTCTGGTTGTGTCTGGCCCAAAGAGAACAAAACGAGATGCCACAATAAGCTGACTGGAAGGAGAAACTTGTTTGGGGTGAGGGTGTTGGAGCCTGGCCCAGGCTGCCCAGAGAGGTTGTGGAGTCTCCTTGTGTGCAGAGATTCCAAGTGCACCTGGACACTGCGATGCTGGGCCCCCTGCTCGGGGTGACCCTGCTGGAGCAGGGGGGTGGCACCAGGTGATCTCCAGGGGCCCCTTCCAGCCCTGCCGTTCCAGGATTGAGAAAACCCCCAACCAAAGCATGAGAGGCACCAACCTCCTCTTCTTCAAACCTCTAATAAGCTGGTAGGTAACTCCTAATGCTGTTAGCAGCCATTAAAGAACTAACTACAGCAACTTCCATGTGAGTTTTCTTCAAAGACTGGAAATTAGAGATGTGAACTCATCTTTCCAGCCTGTGCAGAATCCAGCACCATTGGGGCACAGCTTAAAATTAACGTGCTGCAACCGTAGCATGCCAGTAAGTAGCGAGGGGGCCAGTCTCTTTTCTGTGGCATCCAGCAACAGGTGTAAGCTTGAACATAGGAAGTTCCACCTCGACATGAGGAGGAAATTCTTCAGTGTGAGAGTGACGGAGCCTGGAACAGGCTGTGGAGTCTCTTTCTCTGGAGACTTTCCAAACCTGCCTGGATGCGTTCCTGCGTGACCTGCTCTGGGTGACCCTGCTTCAGCAGGCGAGTTGCACTCCATGAACTCTTGAGGTCTCTTACAATGCCCCGTGGCCCGAGGCTTCTCTTGAAGGGATCCCCCAAAGGCTTTAAGTGAAGCCAGAGCCTACCTTTGGATCTTGGCTTGCCTGCTCCTGGCCATGGCCAGCAGCCCGGGCTGGGCGGTGGCGGGGCCGCTCGGGGTGCCAGCAGCCTCCTCCCCAGCGGGGCTGGGGGTGGCAGCGGGGGGCTGGCTGAACCCCTCCAGCCCGTAGCTCTTGCAGAGCTGGAGGAAGCGACAGAAATGGGCCCGGGCGCTTTCCAGGTGCTCCAGCCGCCGGCTCTGGTTCACCTGCTTCAGCGTCAGCGCTCCCAGCAAGGCAGGCACCACCAGGTACCGGAGGTCGGCCGAGGCGATCTCCTCCAGCTCCTCGTTCTCACTGCGAGGGGAGAGAGACGAGGTGAACCTTCTCCCTCCAAAGAAGGCACACAAACCCCAGGGGACCCCGCCGAGCCCCGCAGCTCCCTCACCTGAAGAGGTCGAGCTGCGCCACCATGGCCGCGGCCTGCTGTAGCGCCTCCAGCCCCTGTCGCACCTTCAGCTGCACGGCTGGGGCGCCCGAGGAAGGCTCGGCGCCGTTCTCCACCTCCTCCCAGAGCCGCAGCCCGGCCGCCAGCAGCTCGGCCAGCCGCGGCCCCTCCGCAGCCCCCTCCGCCATGCTGGACCCGGAACGAACCGCCACGGAACCGCTACCGGAGCGGCCGCGGGACCCGCCCCGCCCGCCGCCATCTTGGGGAGGGCAGGGGAGGTGCCGCCGCCATCTTGGGGAGGGCATGGAGAGCACCGGTGGGGTGCAATAAACAAGCAAAAAAAGTAAGGATAATTGAATAAATGGACAGCGAGGGGGTGTTTTTCCAGCTGGAAATGGGAGGGAGGGAGGAGTAATGGCGCTGAAAGGTGTGGAGCTGCTGGAGCGGGGCCAGAGGAGGCCCCAGCAATGCTGGGAGGGCTGGAACCCCTCTGCTGGGAGGCCAGGCTGGGAGAGCTGGGGGGGTTCAGCCTGGAGAAGAGAAGGCTCCGCGCAGACCTTCTGGGGGCCTTGCAGGGCTTCAAGGGGCCTGGCAGAGCAGGGCCTGGTGGGACAGGACAAGGAGGGATCGGTTAGAACTAAAAAAGGGAGGTTTAGATCGGGGAGAAGGGAGAAATTGTTGGTGCTGAGGGTGGTGAGAGCCTGGCCCAGGTTGCCCCGAGAGGTGGTGGCTGCCCCATCCCTGTCCCCATTGCAGGGGAGGTTGTTGGGGACTCTGAGCAACCTGCTCTAGTTGCAGATGGCCCTGCTTCCTGCAGGGGGGTTGCACCAGATCACTTTTATCGGTTCCTTCACACCCCAACCATTCTGGGGTTGTAAGGTCCTGTGGAGCCTTTTAAGAACTGATGCTGGTCCCTTAGAAAAGCAGGGGATTGACCCAGGGGTGACAAATTACAATAATTCAGAGCCGTCTGGAAGCCCTCAGCCTCTGAGAGTGAGTCAAGTTTATGGTTTACTTTAATTCCGTTGTACCTCCCTGAGACAGCTCAATGAGAAGTTACTGATAAACCCCAGAAGAGCTGTGGGTTCAGGTTCCTGTTTGCCTTGTGCCGAGTTCCCTCCAGTGGTGTCACTGTCCTGTCACCGCTCTGCCCGGGGTGCAGAGGCAGGCGCGGGCAGGGTGAGGTCCAACAAGAGGTAGGGAAGGGTCTGGAGCACAAGGCTGGTGAGGCGTGGCAAAGGGACCCGGGCTTGTTCAGCCTGGAGAAAAGGAGACTCGGGAGACCTTTGCGCTGAACGGGGACGAGTTTAAGCAAGTGAGAGGGAGAAATAACGGGCTTGAGAAGGGAGACTGGGATGCTCAGAAATGCCACCCCGTTCCTGACCCCTACAGATGTGCTGGGGATACCACAATACTGTGGTATCTGGGACTTTTCTGCTTGGATTAAGCGTCGCTGAAATATGGGGTTCAGAGCTGGAAGCGATGCCAGCCCATGCAGCCAAGGAGAAGGGACGGAGGTCTGGTCTGCTGCTCCTCTGAACCTCACACACCACTGTCCTCCAAGGGCCCTCGGCCTACTTCCCCCTCTAGTCTTATGGCTGTTACTCACCTACATTGAGTTGTCCCCACTGAAGATCCCCACAAGGACAATCCCTCTTGTTATTTGTCATTCTCGGGGCATCCTGATGTTGCTGAGCACCCCAGAAATAAAGGAGAACAAAGACACCAGGGTTTTTCCTTCAATACGAGCGTTTACTCACGGTCTCATCTTGCGGCATGACACTGTAGGCACCAACCACCCCAAAGGTCAAAGCAACATCCCCCAGATATTTACAGCAGTGCAGATGTTGATCAACAGCTGAGTCGTCAGACAGCAGTCTCATCTCCCTGTTCCACCTCAGCTTGCTTTGTGAAGAGACGAGCAAAAAGCTGGTGGAAGTCCTGACCCGCATCTGACCTACATATCAGCAGGTGGAGGTCCTGACACACAGCACCAGCCTGAGCTGCAATCCAGGGCTGTGGGGAAGAAACATCCCAACCTGTTCTTGAATCAAGAGTTGTTGTTCCTCCAAAATGCTCACTGGATGACCAACAGCTCGTTGCCCTTGCCCAGATTATCCTCCTGGAATGAGTTTTGCAGCATCCCTCGATGGATAAAGAAATGAAATACAATTAAAAAAATCGGTGGTTTAGCAGCAAAGTCAAAAGAGTCCATGAAAATCCCTCGCCTTTCTCCAGACCCCATTGTCTACACAAGCCTACCCAACAGGGAATGATCACGTTCATCAGCATTCCTTCTTCCAAACCCAGATTAACAGTCAAGGGGTAACTGAGAGCAGGCTTCTCAAAGCAAACCCCTTGGTTCCCACCACAGTTTGTGGGGAGGGGTGGGTTCCTTCTGTGCACAAACCCTTTGCAGAGCCACCTCTCACAGCACCAAAAAGCAAAAGACTTTCTGCCACGGCCATAGGGAATGGCTAATGACAGGAAAGTCAAAGAGGTAGATCTAGCACATTAGTGGTGATCTCAGCAAGGCTTCGCGCGGCAGAGGCAACGACAGCAGCCTGCTGCAGCCTGGAGAGGACCCACTGTGAGAGCGGGGCAGCAGTGGTGTGGGAGGAGGTGTCTGAAGGGCTGTGAATCCACAATAGTTGCAGAGATGCTCTCGGTTTCAGGGACACTGCTGCTGTCCTCGCCCAGGTTTATTCATACCCTGAAGGGCCATCTGCCAGTGCTGGAGGTGTTTGGGGTGGGGAAAAAAAAAAAAAAAAAAGAAAAAAAAAGAGAAAAGCCTCCTTGCACTGATTTCTCTGTGCTGGCTGGTGCTGGAGGGTGATACCAGCGTCCAGGTTTTGCCATCTTGTACCTCAGAGGGTGCTCATGGTAGCCTGGGCTGGGGGAAGAGGCTTCATGGTTACCTGGCACCTCCCTGCTGGCTTTACTGCCCAGGCTGGGTTAGAGGGAGGAGATGCAGCTGGACAGACAGGTCCTCTCAACCCCAGGAGCTGAGCGCAGGGTTATTCCCTCCGAATCCATAGCCTGATGCCGACTGCCTTGCTCTGGCTGTTGGTCCACAGGAGACCCTTCCAGTCCAGATCTCACCAGCCTGGCAAGTCCAGGTGTGGGCCTGGATGACACCACTTCACACTCAGAGCATTGTCACTCCACTGTCACCTCCCGCCATGGCCCCTTGGCACCCTTCGGCTAATTACAGGGCTTTGCGATTTCCCGCAGGACACAAACGGAGCTTGGTCTCTTCGCTTCTGATTGAGCCCTGAGTCCTCTCCCAGCTCATCCCAGTTGGCCTTGCCGCCAGGATGTGAGAGGAGGAGCACTTGACTCTGCCCGTTCCCAGGCTGAAATTCAAATGGGACCTCTCTAGGAGGGGATCACCACCGCTGTTGTGGCTCCTCTCCTCTCCTCCAGATGCTGTGTGTTTGCAGTTACCAAATGCAAATCGCGTTTTCCACCCTCCTGGCTGAATCTCTCACTCCGCAAAATCCTTCCCCTGCGGTTTGTGCTCTCCCCAGCTCATTTTGCAATGCTCTGAGGAGCAGTTCACAGCCCCTTCCAGCTTCCCTTCCCTCTGATCTGGGGCCGTGGAGCTTGGGAGGTGTCTGTGGGGAAGGGATTGGAGCCATCCTCCTAATTAAGTACCTGCATAGTCACCTCTGGACACTGAAACTGCAGCTGTTTTGCTGGCTGGCCGCTGGAGCCTCCCTGTCGATGGCAACTAACCCCCAATTGCATTTGAAAAGCAAGGGAAAAAAAAAAAAAAAGAGAAGATGTTTTTTGGCCTTGGGCAGCTTCCAGGGAAGCTTTGCAGCTCTGGCTCTACCATCGCTCTGGGCAGGCTGGGTGTCAGCAGCCAGATCGAGTCGACAACACATAAACAACTGATGGTGGTGGTGAAGTCACTTTGGTTAACTAGGTGTGTGCTCCAACCTCCAGCTCCCAGGCTTGTCTCAAGCGACCTCTGACCCTCACTGTTCATCCAGAAACCTGGAGCACATTAAGTGGAGGGGATGGGGTACAACAGAAGTTGGTGAATTGATTCTGTGCCCCAGCAGAGGCTGTTAAAAACCACCGAATGAGGATGGAAGTGAGTAATGATGCAGCTGGACGCGGGGCTGAGCGCCACCGACTCCGCTCAATGTAAACAAACAGCTCTTGTGTGTTCAGATTCACCTTTTCTCTCCCCAGGCTGCATGATCAGGAATCTTTTATCCCATGCAAGCGCTGGGTCAGATTCTGTGCTGGGGGAAATCAGTTTTCCAACAGGTTTTCCGTCTGTGCACAGTAGCTGAGACAGAGAGGTCTATGATCAAAGACAAACCCGGGCCAACGAGCAGCAGAAAGAGTTAAACCTGAACGGGTGATCACTGTAAGAGTATGGACATGGGGCTTTACAATCTTGCTTTCTGTGGCCAGCTGAGAAGGAGAGGGAGGAAGGAGATTGTCCCAGGAAACACGTCATGGAGAGGTATGATATAATACATTTACTTAAAACCCACACACCGGAATCCCACTTAGATTAAGTACTGAGACTAAAGGTTCCTTCTTATTTCCCAAGGGCCCTGGAGCTGTGTCCTCTCTCCAGGCCCCTGCACGCCTGGTATGATGGAGTGAGGAAGGAGTGGGCTGGAGACCTTAGTGGTCTAAAAGAAGGGACAGGAGGGAAAAGCCATGAATATTCCACATGTTGAGTGGGCTTCCACCTCCAGCAGAAGCCCAGCAGGCAGAAGCTGCAGCACTGCCACCTTAATCCAAGGCTGCCAGACGCTGGTTGGCCACGGTGCCCAGTGTCGGCAGCCTCCGGGACCGCTCCTGTCCCTCGGTTGGTGTGCCATCATCAGTCAAAGACGAAAGCTCATTACTGAGAGCAGCGGCAATCTCCACGCAGGTTGTGAGGAGGATTGATTAATTCTGTCTCCTGGAGCAGCACCTGGTTCTGCCAGAGTCCATGCCCGGTCTTCACTTCAGATGAGGCAAAGGCACTGGATCAGTGTTTGCCCCTGAGGAGGAACGTCCTGTGGTGCTGGGGGAGCCCACAGCAGCAACCTGTCCCCAAAGAGCTGCCCACGACCCCTCAGCCAGAGCAGCTTTCTTCCCCCACAGCCGTTTCCCAACAGACAGCTCTCTAGCCTTCCCATCCATCACTTTTGGCTTTCAGGCCACAGTCAGGAACCTCCTGCAAAAGAACAATGGCAGCCCATGCTCCCCATTCACCCCTGGAGAAAAGGGAGTGATCAATGGTTTGTCCCCAGCTGGAGGCAGAGGGCTGGACACTCCCGACCAGCTGCAGGAGGGCAGCCCTTTGTCCTGCTCTGCAGAGATGGAGGAGAGCTTGGCCTCCAGTCTGAGGCTTCTCGGCACCTTGCAGTCTGAGATCTTCTGTGGTAACGTGAGAGTCCCATGTAGCCCCTTCCTTGCTGTAGTTCAGAGCATCCCTTGTGATGGGCGTTTGGTCTCCAGCTGTGCCACAGAGTCCCCCCGCCGGCCGTGATGCCCCCGGCATTACTTACACACATACCTCTCCACCTTCTGCCGACACCTCTTGCACACCACGTAGCAGCACCAGTGGTACTTGCAGCGGCACCGTTCCACCACCTCCTCCATGTAGGTGTTGTAGCCGCGGCCGCAGCACAACAGGTCGCAACCATCGCTGCCCACCGAGGTCTTGTTGCACTGCCTGTCAAGGGGAGGGTGCGTGAGTGGGTGCCCAGCGGTGGCACCTATGGAGTGGACCACACCCGAATCTGCCCTGGCCTCCTCCCAGAGCTTAGGTTCCCGTAGCAGGAGGCAGCGAGGTGCAGGGGTCTGCTTGAAACCCAGTGTTGATGCCAGCTTGTGTTCTTGTGATGGTGTTTGAGTAGCAGCGGCTGAGGCTGGGCACTTGTATCACGCCAGGAACAGGAATTTCCCGTGGAGAAGGAAGGGTGGATGGCAAGGACCAGGAACTTCTGCTGCTGCTAAACCAAACAGGGATTGCCCTCAGGCAGCCCTGGCTCAGCCTTTGGACGAGGCTTCCCCATCCCTCTAAAAACTCCCTCCTGCCTGGCAATCGCTCTGGGAAGGAGGCGGCTGGGAAGCACCGCGGAGTCCAAGGGCTTCTGAACCCCGTTGGTTACCAACAGGCAGCACCCAAAGCCATGCAGGGAGAGGTGGTATTTCCCTTCCTGACTCCTCGCTGAGTGGATCCTGGCCTGCAGAGTGGAGCTGATGGATTCTCAGTGAGACCTCTCCCTCGCCTTTATACCTGCATAGCTCTGTAAAAATCCTATCTACCTTCCTACCCTCCTTGGAAACTTCAAGATGCAAAGATTTCGCAGCAGTCGCTGTGGTGTCCCCTTCTAACAGGGACCACCCATCTCCACCAGCTTCCCGGAGCATGCTCTCAAACCCAGTGGTACAGACACCATGAGCTCAGAGGCCGAGTCAGAGCATATTTGTAGCAGTTTCTTACCTATCCTGTGTCCCCAGAGACCCCAGGTGGAGGTTGGATGTGCAGTAGTTGGGAGAGTTGATGAGATAAACCAGATCCGTGTCTTTCACTGGCCTGATGTCCATTTCTTTGGGTACCAGCTGCTTCCTGAGCCCTATTTGCCGGTGGGTCACCTTGATGGCTGCCAGGTACTTGGACTTGAGGTCAGAGGCAATTTCATCCAGGTTTGGCAGCCCCTTCCAGCAGGTCTTCACTGAACAGGAGCCTGAGACACCATGGCATTTACACCTGGTGTCCAGGGAGTCACTCACAACCTGCAGAGGACGGGAAAACAGATCAAGTTGCTTCTGCTTTCTCCTGGTACCCACTGCCCTAAGGATTGGTCTGCAACAGCATGAAAGTGGAAGGGCTGAGCTGCTCACCCACACCTTGAAATGAAGATAATGAGGCAATCAAGAACTCAGGGAGTCATTCTGCTTGTGATAAGAACTTGAGCCTTGGGGAACTCCTTGCTGGAGCTCCCAGTGGGGCTGGTGGCCCCCCTTGCCCACACTGGTGCAGGATGGCCACGTCCTCACCAGGGGAGCGCATGAAAGCACAACACCCCACTCTTCTGGGGAGCCCAATGGGTCTCTCTGTCCCGTGAGAGGGGCGAAAAGAAGCCCTGCAAGTCTTGCTGTGAAGTGGCTGATATCTTGTGGTAGCTGTGGAAAGGGTGCAGGGCTGTTTGAGGGGTGGGTGGCAGAGGGAATGTCTTTGCAAACACAGGTAACTCCCTTTTAACCATTTAGATGCCTCCTGATGGCATCCCAACAGCCTGGCTGGAGTTTACCCCCTTCCATTAGGCACCTCTGTCCCTCAGGCTGCTGGAAGGCGTGCTGGACACCATACCCACCTGCCTGCCCGCCACGTTGTTGTGCAGGTTCATGGCCTTCAGCGCTTGCATCGCTCCCAGCATGCTGGATTTTAAGGCACTGTCAGCGAAAGCGGCGCCCAGCTGGAGGCCGTAGCCCAGGTTGTCCCCGCAGCCACCCCACCTGAAGTCCGGGTTGGGGAGCTCGGCAGGGATGGAGCCGCAGGAGCAGAGCGGCAGCTCTCCTGTGGCACAGGCTCGGGCGATGGTGTGCGTGGCGGCGGCGGCGGCCAGCGCGTAGACAAAGGCAGCTTCTCGGGTTCCTGGGGAGAAGAGGGGAAATGTCCTTCCTCCCTGACCAGCCAGATGCTCCTCTCATCTCATAGCACAAATGAGGTGGGGTTTTCTTCGTGCAACCAAGACCCAGCATTTTTTCTGCGCTGTATTTTTAACCTGTGCCACCCACTATGCTACACCACCAGTATCCAGCCTGTGTCCCCACCTCTCCCCCACTTTTTTTTTTTTGACCCTGTAGCAGCTGGTTTTGTTTGAGATGGAAGTTACTCTCTGTTAGCCCCTGCGGAGTTAACATCAGTGTAAGGGCAGCACATTTTCTCCAAAATAGATATCTAATGCCAAACCAACGCCCATCAGCTGAACCACAGAGCAGCCTGGAAAGCTGCATGGGGCAGAAAGAGGAGCACAGACCCAGCACATGAAGCACCTTCTTACCTTTCAGCAGGTCAGGGCCAAAGCTGGGGGCACGCTGGATTGAGGAGCAGTTCCACCTCATGTCTGCAAAGGTCTTCTGGCAGATGCTCTTGGTGTGGTGGGCAGCCCGGACGATGCTGTGCATGACCTCCAGGTTCCTGCGGCACATCTGGAACTGGTCCGGCACCAGTCCAGCAAGCAGCCGGCACTGGTGGCTTTTGTTCCAGGCCACCCCGCTGCCGCTCTCTGTCAGCCCACTGTGGGGAAAGGATGGATGTCAGCCAGGGGGGACCCCTTTGGGGAGACGGGGAGCATCCCCCGGGGGCCACTACTTACAGCCACTGGATGGCCGCGGAGAGCCCGAGCTGGCAGAGCAAGGCAGCAGCCACCGTGGGGTGCCCCATGGCCAGGCTGGGGCCACTGGGCTCTGCTGCCCCTTTATAGCCACAGGCAGCTCGGTCCTGCCCCCCAGGGAGGGGAACAAAGGCAGCTTCGTGCCATTCACAGTGGGTTAGGGCTGGGGAAGGGAGGAAGGGGTTGGCTGTATTAGCAACCACCATCCCTAAAACAGTGACTGGGAAGTGACTGGGAGGTGATGGAGCAGCTCTGGACTCTCCCCAGAGACGGGGACAGACTTTTGAGCAGGGCCTGGTAGGATGGGACTACGGGGGATGGATTGAAACTAAAAGAGGGAGATTTAGACTGGAGAGAAGGAAGGAATTGTTGGCACTGAGGGTGGGGAGAGCCTGGCCCAGGTTGCCCCGAGAGGTGGTGGCTGCCCCATCCCTGTCCCCATTGCAGGGGAGGTTGTTGGGGGCTCTGAGCAACCTGCTCTGGTTGCAGATGGCCCTGCTCCCTGCAGGGGGGTTGCACCAGATGAGCTTGAAAGGTCCCTTCCCACCCAAACCAGTCTGTGGTTCTATGGGATGGGGAGCTGGGGGGCAGTGGGTCTGGCAGGTCACCCCTACATCAGTCCAGGCTCCTGAGAACACCATAACCAGTTTCTACAGCAGCTTACCTCTCCAGGCCAAGAGAATGAGCTTAAAGTCCATGGGCTGTCCAACAGACAGAGCAGGGAGGAATTTGCCCAGTGCTGAGGACAAATAGATGCGTGCATGTCTGTGAGCCAGCCCCGAGCATGGGCATTGGCTGTGGAAGTGTCTGTTTCACTGCGGAGACCTGATGACAGCAGCAGAAATGGGGCAGCCAGGGAAGTGGTTCCTGCTGAGGGCTGGCTTGGACTGACAGTTCCATGGCTTGCATGTGCTTGTCACAAGGTTCTTGTTTTCCTGAATCTTTCCCTTCCATAAGTAGAAGACTAAAAGTACAGCCTTGCTGCTGCGAGGACCTCCAGGAACCAGGTAGGCTGGTATTTCCCACAGTGGGAGGTGGCATTAGAGACAAATCCAGCTGACACCAGCTACTTTTGGAAGCAGTCACAGGTTGGAGACATCTACTTTGGGCTTTCGCTTTCTCCCTTGCTGCGCGACTTCCTCTCTCACTGGAAGGTGCTTTCCCTTTACAGGACACAACTGGGTGGTTGGTTTGTATCCCTCCGTGACCTCCCTTTGACTTGCTACCACGTGCATCAAAGCTAGGACACACAGCTTGAATTGGTGACCTTCCCCCAGAGCTCCCTTGGGTTGAAAAGGCCATGGTGCATTGTGCCGGAGCACCAGCCCATGAGGAAGGGTCCTGCTCGGAAAGCGCCAAGGTCACTCCCAAATCTCGAGCAGAGCTACAAGAGGCTTCATTAGAGGACACAGAGAACAGAAGGAGATGCTGGATTGAGTGCCCTTGGATCCGGCTGCCTCTGATCCCATGAACCTTCCTCTCCACAATGCTGCTGGACTGGCACCAAAGGGCTCCAGATGGACACCGAGCTCTCATCAGCTGAGGAATAATTTTTCAAGCAGGAGCAGGAAACATATGGGAGAAGAGCCAATTTGCTGAGCTGCTCATTGGGACACATGGCTTGGATGTCTCTGGGGAGGGCCTGTGGAAGCCAGCAAGTGCCATCCATGGATTTCTGCTTTGGAATGGTTCAAGGAAGAAGCCTGCCTGGCTCTGGACATCCTACCGGCTGTATTGTCACTGGGACTCCCTGGTTTAGGGCAAGAGGAGCCTTTTCTCCCTAAAACCAGTAACCCACCTGCAGGGCATCCACCCTGGGGAGCCCCTCTCTACGCTTCCATACAGTCCCAACGCACAGTCCAGACACCCTCGCCGTTTCCACAATGCAATTCGTGTTTTATGTCACCTTCAGGTGACGCCCATGAAAAAAAACCTCTCCTGGAGAGCTGCTCTTGGCCTTGGGGTGCCTGACAAAATCCACAGGCTCGTTTGAGACACAAGTGCGTGCGAGGGGTGGGAGCTGCATCGTGCTGTATGGAAAGAACCAGGCAGACCTGTTGGGGAGGGTCTCACCACTACCCAGCTGACATATCCCACAATCTGCTGGGAATACCCACTGCCTACAGTGATCCTGAGCTTTTGAGACAGCCTCAGTGCCCCCTCTGTGAGCCAGAATCAACCAGCACTGGAGGACAGGAGACATTTTGCTCCATTTTCTACAAGCCTCTGGATGTTCGGCTCAGCTCAGCTGTTCCCTCATCAGCCCAGCAGCTCCCCCAGTATCCCTGCTAGCTAAGAACGCTGCTCTTTTCCTGACTTCCGTGGTACCTGTGGTCTGATCCTGCTGTCTTATCAAGATTGAACTCTCTGGCTCCAATCCCAGGTGGCAGAGATGAACCTGACAGCTGAGCCTTGTCAACTGCTACCGAGGGCTCTGCAAGGAGAGAGAGTCTCTGATAAGTCCCTGGCATGATAGATTTTGCTTACACACATCACAGGATCCTGAGAGTGAAGGTGGAAAAGCCCTATGAGGCAACACCCACTGTTGGAGTCAGATGCTGGTGCTGTGCGGGACAGGGTGACAGCACCCTGGGGTGCTGGGGCTGGGCTGTACGACCAACAGCTTGGGCTAAAGCTGGGGTCCTCTGCCATGAAGTTACCTTTTGTCTTTGGTGAGAGAATGAAGTCAGGCTGGTCTCACCAAGTGCTGTGGTTCAGCTTTCACCTTTCCTGAGTCTGGTCCTGCTGGTACTTTCTGTGCTCTGGAAGTCCCTGATATTTCTCCGACATCTCATCTTCCCAGTCATGGCCTTTGCAGATTCTTCTCTTACCTTGACCTGCAATCATATACAGTGCTCACACTTCTCCCTCACACTCCTTTCACTTAAACCCTGTGGGGTTTGGCATTACAAAATTATATTCTCTGTAAGTTCCCTTTTCAGCCTCGAGGAATGGAGAAACACCTTGGGTGCTGAGGGGAACATTGCGGGGAAATCTGAGCAGCTTCTGTAAGGACCAGGAATTTTCTGACCAGGAAAAGCTGCTTTTATCGGGGTCAGGAGGTGCCTGGGTGCTTTCTCGGGCATCACATGCTCAGAGGGCAGAGGGAGGGTAGAGGTTCACTAAGCACCCAACAGGCAGGAATTGCCAAGCAAAGGCAATCCCATGTGCTGGGCTTGTCTAACCAGACACCTCCTTCTGCAGACTCCAGCAGGAGCTCCAGTGGCTTCCAGTCCCTCCCAGTTACAGCCACTCTTCCCTGGACTCCTCTGCAGCAAGTATCCTGCATCCAGCCTGCCCAGAGCAGCTGCTTCACTGATTGTTTCTCCAAAGTGTCCCAGCTCCACATCTCTGCTGATGGATGGGGAGGTCTCTGTGAGAACAGAGGCTCTGCTGGAGACGCTGATCTTCCTGGTGGTGTTTCTAATGTTACCCCCTCAGCTGCCTGGGGCAGCCCCACACAGCCCAGGAAGAAGTGACCATCAGCACAACTGGACCCTATGACAGAGGATTTCAGACAGGAGGGTCAGCAGGGCCCTAATCTCCCCTGAGGGAGACACAAAGGTGGGCAAAGTGGAGCTCAGTTCAGCACTGGTGGAAGGGGAGGAAGGTCGAGGGTTGCTGTCTAGGAGAAGCTGCTTTCCAGCTGGGTGG
>WEIS01002088.1:0-10486 GCA_013389965.1 Todus mexicanus | reverse complement strand
AAATGAAAAAAAAAAAAAAGGAAAGCAACCCAAACTTACAGCTCTAGAATGTCTGTAGCTCTAAAGAGCCCAAACTGGGGTCAAAACCTGCTAATTTTTGGGTTTCCATCTCTGCGTCTCTCATGCACTTCACAGCCATCCCAGTTCAGCTTGGGGGGGGCTCTCAAACACGGTCACCCCATTGCTGCTACCTGCCTGACGCCCAAGCGTTTAGGAGCAGATTCCTAAATTTAATCTTTGGGGGGGTGGTCTTCTCATCTATGAGAAGCAGGGAGCACCGCAAGCTTCAGACGAATTTAAGTGGCTGTTGTGAAGCCCATGGTTTAGACTTGCACTGGGGAAACAGGAGCAGAGCACAAGCTGTGGAGGTGGCCTCACTCCACAGCAACTGCTTTCTGCTAGTACCAACTGGGAGAGGGGAAAGGAAGATCAAAGCAAGATATTTTTCTCACTGTTTTAAGTGTTACCACCTCTTTATTTCTAAAACAGAAAGGGGGGGGGGGGAAGGCTGGGTGCAGCTTAGAAGGCAGAATAGTTTTTTTATGTTTCCTCCTTTCCAAGAGCTGGGTGTGATTTACCCCCATGGCTCCCAGGAGCAGTAGGAGCACCCTCACAGCTTAAGCCCAGGAGATGCCTGAGAAAGGCAGGCGGCACAGTGGGATACTGCAGTGAACCACCGAGGGCCTGCAGAAGAGACAGAGCCAGGGATATCGCACTCAAAATTGTTCACCCCATCATCCAGGTTAAAATACGAACCGTTTAGAATTCATCAGGTGTGGTCTGCAAACAATTCACTACAGAACTGTCAGCGATGTGGACAGAGTCTTTGAGAGCATGCAGAGATATAAAACACTTATGTACACCTAGGAGCAAAGCCACAGCATTTTATAATACCTCTGAGGGGTTTTATTGCATTAGACAGTCATCATTTCCAGTATCAACTATGACAGGAAGAAATTACAGGAGGAAGGAGGGGGGAAAGAGCACTTTAAGCAAATTAAGCTCACTCTTTGGGGAAATAGATGCTTAACACTCACTTCTACCATCAGCGCAGCTTCCAGGCCTTTCTTGGTGAGACCTGCACATATTTAGAAACCATTAGTTTTCTTCACAGCAAAGTGTTTTCAAGCATCATGTGGCCTCTCACAGAAGGGGAAATAAAAGAAGCATCTACGTAACATCCCCATTTTACACAAGATACTCATGCTGTTATAAATCCAGGAAAAATGCAAAGCTGTAGCCATGGCTGCTGCAAAGCAACCCCTCTGCCTAACACCGAAAGGTCTCTGCCTCAGACCGTGACTGCTCTCTTTGAAAGAGCATCTGGAAAAAAAACCAAAACAAACACCTAAAACAAATTTTAAAAATAAATTAAAAAAAAAAAATAATCAACAATACCCCACACATTTCCAACAAAATTCACCGCTGCATTTACTCCAAAACAACTAAAAATAGCATCATTATTTTCTCAAAAGAAACATATCTTGAAATAACAAGCCTGTCGTATAGCTCTTGCCAAAAATAATCATTTATTCTCCTTTCACTAACTACATATCTAAATACAGACTTTTTTCCACCTACACTGAGAGAGTCACATAACCATGAAAGCTTTGCAAGAGGTTTGTGTTGTGGAGGGGGGGGGTTGGTAAATGAATTGTATAAGCTCTGCTATATATATACCTAAATAAGCTGTATAATAAAAACAAATAGGACTGAAGGGCATTTCTGAAATTTGCTCTGGTTATTTTATAGTAAAGCAAGAAGGGTTTTGTTCAGCTTCAGGAGGTTACTGCAACCTTTCCCGAGCTAGGGTTGAGACCAGCTGACGCAGTAGCCAGAAAGATATTTTAACACTGCAGCTATTGTAGGACCTTGTAATCAAACCCCTTCTCACGTCCCCAGGTGCCAGAGCTTTAGTATACAGCAAAAATGAGTAGGATCTCCTGCAGATGGATGTCCCTGTGGCATAAACCCCAAACACAGCACCAACTTTGGGAAAAAGAAGCATTCCCGTGGAAAAGGGAGCAAACAACTGATCTGGCCATTCCTGGATTTGAATCAACAGCTGTCAAAGATGCAGGAAAAGAAAACTATCTGATTTCTTTTCCTTTTGTGTGTCAATAAAGAAACACATTAGCAGGAGTTGGTAGCAGAAGTCTTCAACACTCCTGTAGAAACAAGGCAAAGCTGTGTCCAAGCAGCAGGACTGAGCACAGGGGATCCAGAACTCGCATATTAATAACATGGTCACCTTAGAGAGCTGGATTTCCCTGGTTTTAAAAGGAAGAACATGTCTTCATCTGGGCTTAATTTCTGCAAAACAAACAGCAACAAAACCTCAAGCTCGCCACAGTGTCTGGATTGATATTTAGCTGCAATGACAGTAGCTTGACACAGTGCAAAGCTCTGAGGTCTTATGTAAATCTTTACGTCAGTTTTATTTAGTGGACTGTCATGGCATTTGATGTGTAAGTGACATTTTAAAGGTGAGAATCAGATAAATGCTTCTGTGCTCAGGTGCTCCTGCAAAGAGGTAGCCCAAAACCATGTGGGTGTTTTAGTGTATTTTCAGGACTCGGTGGTGTTAAGAACTTCTATTCTGGTGTTTTTTCGATTGGTCAAATGTAGAGAGGAGCTGACATCTGATTTTCAGTTCCACTCCCCAAACTTCAAACAACATTTCATCCTGATTTCAATCACAGCAGTTGAAATGAGAGTAATTTCATTACATAAAACCAGCATGTGATTTTGCTCTGTAGCTTGATCTTTGAGAAGCTATTTTCAGTTCTTATTTTGCAATAAACTAACAATTTCTGTGCTCCTTAGTGGAAATAAAGAGGTGTTTAACAAAAAACGTATCTGGACTAAAATTAAAAGCAGTGCTTTGGTGGTATCAAACAATCTGGAAACAGTTGCTATGTGTTACTACCTACAAAGCTGAAATCCTTCCTCTTGTGTCAAGTGAAGAGCATGAAGACTTCCCAAAGCAAATCAGAAGAAATAGAGAAGGAAACAGAATATCAAAGTGTAAGTGAGAGGTTTTGGAAGGCCCAAAAAAACCTAAAACGCTTCTAAATCATGCTCAAGAACCAGATTTTGGGTTACGCATTCTACTGGACTGGTTTTTTACTGACGACAGGAAAGGCTGTGTTGTGAAAATGAACAGCAAATCTTAGAATCATAGAATGGTTTGGGTTGGAAGGGACCTTCAAGATCACCTAGTTGCAAACCCCTTGCCATGGCAAGGATACCTCCCACTAAACCAGGTTGCTTGAAGCCCCATCTAACCTGGTTTTGAACACATCCAGGGATGGAGTATCCACAACCTCCCTGGGAAATCTGTACCAGTGTCGCACCACCCTCATAATGAAGAATTTCCTTCTTGTTTGCAATCTAAATCTAGCTGAAGCAGAATATTTGAGTTATTTTGCCCTGACTAATGTACTACACCTTGGCTCTCCGGCCATTCTGCCCTTGCTCCCAACTCCTGATAATATGCTCAGTGCAAACAGAACAAATCTGAATTGTCAGACACTTTGCACTTACAGGGCTATGATAACAAGAAAGAGCAGAGATGGACCTTGAGACCAATTTCCACCTTCATGACACCAGCCAGCTATGAAGTATTTCTCTGGATATCAAACTTCCAAGGCAGATCTGCCCCTCTGCCCTCTGCACAACCGTCGAAAGGTTTAAGAAAATTAGTAGAGAAGAATACTTATATTTTATGTCTATTTTTCATCACACAACCAGGACAGAAGAACCAGCAAGAGTGATGCTGGAAAAACACAGCAGTAACACAATTCATGGCCAAAAAATTATAGCCTGTCAAAAATAGATCACAGACACCTTATGAGTCAAGCAAAATGATCTCTCTGTAAATGAAGGTGGAAGAGACATCTTTCAAACCCACTTAACGGTGATAGGTAAAAACAGCGAGGGTCGCTAAACAGCAAAATGAAGCGAGGGGGGGAATCATAATTAAGAACCAAATTGTTTCAGCTCTCAGCAGAAGTTCTGACTTCCAATTAATTCCTAAACGTCTCCTTTGAGGGGGGAAAAAAAATATAAAAATTAAAAAGAAAAGAACAAGTGAGACTCTGCAGAATCTGTCGCTTGCACAATATTTCACCTCTCATGCAGAGAGACAAATTCAGGTTTTATTCTTGTGGCAAACGATATATTGGCACCAAACAACCCTCCCGTAATGCTCCAGCAAATGTCAGCTTTGAAGAACATAGAGATAATGACCAGTTTGGTTTAAAAAGAAACACTATTATTTGTGCTTTTTGCTCTGATGCTATGTTTTCTTAAGAAATGATCTTGTTGTGATAACTTGGCACACTTGGACTCACCACAGATTTGATACGCTTTGGATCCAACACTATTTGGAAACTCTGCTCTGCTTAACCACAAGGGTAGGTAGGAAAACATTTCCTATTTGTTTTGGAGTTGTTTGTTCTTTAAGGGGAGATGCCAATCCCCTCCTTACAGATTACAGCACCTTTTATGACCTGGATTACCTGCTAAATACAAACAGCAACTCAAGTTTAGGGCTCTGAGCTGAAATAAAACATCTCATTGCAATTGATCACCCAGAAGAACACAAACAACGCTTGAGAGTGAAGGAAGCTTTAGTAATGGTTACAAAGTGCCATTGAAAATTCATTTTATTTCTCTCTCAATTCACAGAATATTCAGATATATCGATCCTCATATGGTCCAGCTAAAAAACATGTAGGGAATATTGATTGCCAAGATTCAGCCACAAAAAACTAAGGAAACTTGAATTTCAGTACCCGTTATTTACACAACTGGAAAGAAAAATACTTTCTTTCATGGTCACGTATATCAATCATTCCAAAATAATGCTCTCATTTTCTCCTTGAAAAACTGGTTATTTGCACTGTCAGGGTTGATCTGGAAGTTATAATTAGTTTCCTTCAGAAACTTTCACATTAAATTCTAAAATATATAGCAAAAAGCCTACCAAACATATTATTTCCCATCGAATTCTAGCTTCTGTGTTTCCACAAGCCTTTTGCTACAGGCACCATTTCATACATGCATTTAGATCATTCTTTTCTATCACTAAACCACTTTTAAAAAATGACAGTTTAATGAATGCTGTTAACAAATAAATAACGAGGAAAAAAAAAACAAAAAAACCCAAACCAACAAGTGATAGGAAAACTAGGTTCCTCAGGATCTGAGTAAAGTGTGGACTTCTTCTATTGAGCCACATTACTGTGCTTACCGGCATAATTCCTAACAAACCTGCTAAGAGTTATTCAAAACAGAGCACCCGCTCCCTGGAACTTAGAATACATGGAATTCAACCCCAAAAAGCCCACATGCACCAGCTCACCTACATCTTCATTTCCTTTTATTAAATCAAAAGCTTCTTGCAGTGATGCTCCCTGATCTGGAAGACACTTCTGATGTTTCCAGCAAGATCCAAGACCCTTCTTGGTGCTTCCCGCCTCCATCTTTCCCACAGTCCCCAGAAGATGACATCTCTTCCGGGTAATGTACCATACACCCTTACAAATGGAAAGCTTATTTCCAAAATTCAAGATTTCTCCCCCAGGACGGCAAAGCAGACCCAGGTTTCCTTGAGCAGTGGTGTGGGGAGAAAAAAAGGTAATTAGCTGAAGAAAAAAAAATATATTCAGAGAAAATTAATTCCAGATCAAAAGAAGAGAGTGAAAGATTACAGTTTTCTGTCAGGAAAGTAAATTAGAAGCTTTTATTTGAACAATATGGTCAGTATGCTGCTTTTCAAGGAAGAAATTTAATTTGATAATTCCAATTCCTGTTTAATACCATATGAAAATTCTATCATAAAAGTTTGAGGTTAGCTTTTGACTATATGATACTATTGAAGCAGAGAGAGTCAAAATAAAATAAAACAAAATGAAGAATCCAAATTTTTATGATCTTCACCTTCCATAAACAGAGTATTTCACCAACAGCAAGTCAATACAATACATTATTTTACATCACTTGGACTGCTCCTGTTCCAAAAGTCACCGAAACAAGCATGCACCCCACCTGTCTTCTTCCAGTGAAAACTATTGATTACTCCAAACTATTTATTATATCCAGGGTTGGTGGTCTTGAAAAGAATGCAGCAATAACTCATTGAACAAGAAAACTTTCCATCTGTTTCTACTGAGGCTCACAAGGGGAAAACATAAGATCATTACAAGAGCTTGGAGTCCCAACAAGGCAGCACCACCATACCTTACCTGGGATTTGGCCAAAGATCTACAGCTAAGTGCAACAGTGACTTCCCTCATCCACTGGCTACCTGTGAAGTCCAGCAGCTATTGAGAGGAGCTGCTCTTGCTAGCAGCAGCAGTTTTGACTAATTACCAAAACATCGCATGAAATCACAGAATCATTGAATTAACAAGGTTGGAAAAGACCATAGAGATCATTAAGTCCAACCTGGAAACACCTGTGTTCGACCTGCAACACCCTATAAAAGACAGGAAGAAAAAAAAGCTGTCCAAGGAAAGACACAGCAAAAAATAAAGCTCCCTAAATCCCTGCTGCTGAAACTTTTGCGAAGTATGTGCTCAGTACCCTCTCCTAAAGAGTTAGGAAAATGAGATTTCACCCACGTTGATCCGTTCTGTCAGTAATATAGCAGTCTTGTTGACATGTTTGCATTTCATTATTCATATTCTATTTCTTTTTTAACTCATAAAGCACCATTGATTTAAACACAGATCTCTGGTCTACTATAAACTTCTCAACTTCGACCACAAGTGCCAATGCACTTCCTAGTGATATTTTTATATTATTCTGGGTGAAAATAGAGGTGATATCAAATAGACAAGACAAAAAACGTNTGACAGGAGGTTGGAGCCAGGTGGGGTCTTTCTCTTCTCCCTAGGAACAAGAGACAGGACAAGAGGAAACGGCCTCAAGTTGCACCAGAAGAGGTTTAGGTTAGACATTTGGAAGAATTTGTTCCTCGAAAGAGCTATCAAGGCCTATCTCAGGCTGTCCAGGGCAGTGGTGGAGTCCCCATGACCCCTGGAGGGGTTTCCAAACCATGGAGATGTGGTGCCAAGGGACACAGTTTGGTGATGACCTGGCAGTGTTGGGTTAATGGTTGGATTTGATGATCTTAAAGGTCACTACCAACCAAAACAATTCTACAATCCTAAGTAGCTTCTTGCATCAGAGGACAGAAATGCCTCAACGGCAACTTTAAAAGCTGGAGGTGCTAAAAGGACACAAATGTACACCTGCATTTATATAAAGGCATTTTTAAAAATGAATAAAACATTCATATGAACTATTTATGCTGCTCTTAAAATAATTAAACACATTTGAGGGGCTTGATTCATGGTATGTCAATGATTAACGACGGAGACACCACAGCTGCATTGGGGAAGAACAGGGTTGAGGCCTCTGCAAGACTGAAGGCACTTGTCATATAATCCCTGCACCCTAACTGGGGAATTGTGTGGTTTGTTTTATCAACACCACATTAACACCAATCTATTAAACAGCAACAGAGTTTAAAACAAGGAATTAAGTGGACAAAAAACAAAACACAGTTTCTGCAGTCAGCAAATTCACTCCAGTGACTCTCTCTCCAGCATCACCAACAGTCAATGGGATCTACATGATCCAGACACAGTTACAGCAGACCATATCTGGTTTATATACGGAACATTGAGCACAAGTTGGGGTTTACATTAATTGGACATTTCTCTAGTAGTTGGTACTCAATTAAAAAAAAAAGAAAAAAACTAATACCTTGATACCACACACTGATGGTTTTCAAGGCAAGCACATCACTGTGATCCCAGAAAACTCTCAAAGAGCCCGTCTCCAGCAAAAGGTACAAAATCCTGGAATGACCTGCTTCAAGCCCCCTCAGTGGGTGCCAGACCACTGCTGCGCCATAACCCTAAGGATCTGAAAGCTTTGGCAGAAAAACTGGATGGTCACCGACTATTGGGACCCATATGAACCAGGCATGGTTTCAGGGTACAAGGAGTATTCATCTGCACATTCAGCCCTCTGCATAACATGGAGCTCCTTTGGAATCAAGGTATATCATTTATTAGGATAAAAATACTACACAGTGAAAATGTTCACCTGGAGAACACCTGGGATGCCTGGAAAAAGTAGCCACATGAGAGCTGCATCTCTTACTACTAATATCCAACTACAACCTTTGAAGCTGTCTTGTTTCCCCTGGATATAATCAGCTCAGCTTCCTCCATATGGCATCGAGATAGTACTTCTGACCTTCAGGCTGTTACTATTTCATCCAGCTCATGCTCATGAAAAAGAGAGACGTTTCACTCTTAATTTGAGAGCCAACACTGAAGACACCTCAAATTTCTCACCTTTGCCTTTGTTACAATTGAGACCGATATTTGTGTATTTTTTTGCAACACATTTCTTAGAAAAGCTTTAACAGCCTTCAGCATACATTCATCGAATCAAAAACACGACTTATTTTGGAAGGCTCTACCAGAAATACCCATTCGATGAAATTTGTGGCATATAAATTAAGAAGCTACAATAAACCTTATGTTATGATCATGTTTCTCTTCACATTTCTCTACAGTTTTGGAACTAAATTTGCTAATATGCAAGGACAATGACTTCTTTATTTAAAGTTTTTTAAAAGGACGATTTGTATTAGAAAACCTGCCAGGCTCTTTCCTAAAGAGGTTTAAAGTTCCTATAGAAACATCTCTTTCTTTTCTGGTTGTTTATTATTTACAGATATGGGGAGGTTTTGATCACGGAACAATTCATGCCTTGTAGCTATTTTTATGGATTGAATTCTTGCAGAGATCTGGCCTTTTCTTGGCTCTTTGTCTACAAGCACATTGAAAGTAACTTGGACAGTTTCAAAAATAAACGGTGTTACTCTCATTTGCAGACAAACAGAAGAGACGACAAAAGTTTAGCTACCACAGGTTTTCAAGAGAATAGATGAAAAGAAATAAAAAACTTTGCGCTGACACTTCAGGAAATCAGCACTGTAAAATGAAAGGATCGGAGCTAACTGGGTTTGTTTTTTTCCAGTCTAGACAGAACCTATGACAAAAGCTGATGGAGAAATAAAAGGATATTCCATTTATCTCGAACAACTAGAAAATGCTGTATGTTTCCATCTCCAGATGATTTCTCAAAGCATATCTTCCGTTGAAGGATCAAATAACTATATGGTTACCATAGATGTTTAATATTTAAATAACAACAATTTCACATTGCATGTGCTTTTCCCTGGGTATACTGTAGAAGTATATGTGGGGGTTTACACAAATCTATAGTCAAAATAATGCTGAAGAATATATTCATTCCAGACGCTGCTGATTCAGCTCATTTATAAATTTTATATTCCTGATTCATTTTTAATCCAGCTTGACATTTCTTTTCATGCGTAGCATACCTGAATTCATCTATAGCCTACTTCTTGTAAAAAACATGTGCCTGGCACGTGTTTTGAAGTCTAAAATGGGAGTATATTTTATATAAAGAAATCTGAACACCAAGTACAGAAATAATCCATAAAACTAAACGTCAATAGAGTTAGCAAGAAAAATAGAGTGTGAACCTTAACTGCAAGACAACTTTGAGTGCTCAGCTTTCCTACCTTCACTTGGTGGTGTTTGCTTTGAAAAACACCTTAGGCATGTGAAAAAGAAACGCTCAAAGAGCAGGCAGCCCTTCCTCTAGCTCACAGTGACCTCGGCATGGCCTTCGTTTGATACAAACGGGGACCATTCCTTTGATTTCAGGGGACCCGGGGCAAATGACTGCTCTCAGAAACCAGCCCACGATCTCATAGCCCTTCAGCAGGTACTCAGCTCTCAAATTCCCCAGACAAAAGTGTTATTTTCTCCTGCATCAACCTCAGACTTTGAGTCCCTGACATGTCATCTATTCAGCTCTCAAAAAGGGAACAGCAGAACTACAAAATATTTTACATCACAAAAAGAAAAAAAGTGTATTCTCCTCACACTCCTCTTCAGGTGTACTTCTCTCACTATCAGATAGAAGCTAAGGATGTAATATTCCTCTCCAAAATAGTTAAAAACAAAAGAAAAGACAAGTAGAAATGGGAAAATATCTTTCTTTACTGGATCCGGGTGATCAGAAAAGTGGTGTAACAACCGCTTCCTGCCACTCTCGCTACCCACGTGCTCAGGACTCCTTGAAAAAGAAGGGCAGTTGAAGTAAAAGCTGTAATTTTTGTTACAGAAACTACATTTTATACAACTATTCAACAGAAATTTGTCCTTTTTATAGCTCGTTTTATGCTGAATTCGTGCACTCAAATGGAGGCACGTATTCAGCATGTCCCTGTAACCACAGGGGGTAGGGAGAGCCAGGAAGGGAGAACATTGGATTAGGGGTGACCAAAATGTCCAAAGTCATGTATTCTCAGATCCAATCAAGTAAAGGTGGCATTGAAATCATGTAGATGTGATGCTTAGGG
>WEIS01002085.1:0-15963 GCA_013389965.1 Todus mexicanus | reverse complement strand
AACTCCTCAGCTGGTATTAATTTGCATGACTGCTGCACTTTAATGGAAAGATAAAAAGTATCCTTAAGATCTCCCCTGTGCATGTGTAAAGCACTGTGCATGTATGGGTGTGCTAGGAGAATTTACAGAAGCTAATACTAGCTGTACGAGAGTGGCTCTGCATTTGGAAGTCAAAGAGTCATAAGATTACATGGCACAAAAAATAGTGTTTCCTCATCCGACATGAGTGCAGACAAGTAATTTACATCTCTCATAATTTGTTGTTTAAAGTATTTGAACCAATTCTGAATAGCTCAACCACAAAGCAGGAGCCATGCATGAGGACCAAGGCAGAAAGTCATAACTCGACTTTTGTGAATTCCGCAGAATGCCTGCCCAGAAAGGTTACCTGTGCTGAAGGGTCAGTGCTGTAGGGAGTATAATGGTCCAGAGGTATTTGTGCGGGGATGTCTCTGGTCCTGCAGCTGCCTCTTTGCTCACCTGTGTCAGTGCAGAAAGCATCTGATGTTTGTAAGTGTGCACATCAGGGGTGGATATCTCACCTATTCCAGTTCTTAGCTCAAACTTCTGAGATCTCTCTAGTGCTCTCCATTGGCCAAACTGATCTCCACACGTAACTCAACTCATATTGGCGAAGTCACACAAAGGAGAGTTTGGGTACAAGGCAGATACACTTTTACACCAACAAGTGAATAATGATACAGTAAATCTGATGTAAGAATTGAGAAGTGTAGCTGGGTAGCAAAGGGATCTTTAGAAAACACTTCAGGAATGAAAAATTCCTGAAATATTCAATCTCTTTCAATTCCCTCTTTTATCCCTAAAGTCACTCAGTCTCCCTTTTTAGTTTGTCCTGGTCAAGTGATCTAATTATGGTCACGCACTGCAAGCACAGGCCAAATGAGCTCCACTTCTCCTCTGGCACCGGGTAACATTTTTCACTTTGCTTTTTGGCATCGGCTGAATGTCTCTTCTAGGCTCTGACTGACCTCAGTTGCTTTTCTCATAGAAAGGCAGATCTGATACTTCCCTGCCAGGCTCCTCTGAACCACTGTACAACAAGCTCTTCATGAGTTTCACTGGAAATACAGGCACTGCTGTTGGTCCATCTGCTGGTTGTGTACCCCTCTCCCTCTGTAATGTGGGTAGGCATCCTCACAGCAAAGCTGAATGGCTGAAGGGATTGCCCAGCCTGCTGACACAGTCTGGCTTCATGAAGAGGGTTTTAAAAAACCCCACAACCTCTCAGCTTGGAAGACAAGATATGCTCTTTTAGGATTTGATTAATCACTTTTCTCCTGAAATTGTGTCTGGTTCGATAGTCTCAAGGCTTTTTAAGAAGCCTGATCAGGACATGCTTATGCAATACATCCTTGGGCTCTTCACAGCCTGGACGAAGTTTTCCCAGCTTGCAAACAGAGTATTTAGCCCAGTCAGACAGAGTGCAATGTGATCACCACTATGCTGAAGTCAGTGATCACTAACCACCTTACGTCAAGTGTGAATTTAGCCAAGTTTTATTTTAAGTCTTGAATCTCAGTGTCAGTGATATAAATGTAAACAGATATGTATTATTTTTACAGTAGGGCTGAAAGACTGTTTCCAGTAAATAAGCAGCAGTGTGGTTGCAGTATCTCTTCCTCTGTGGGCACTATCTTTGGGTACTTTAAGATTTCCTGAGATATCCTTTGACACTTCAAAATTTTCTCTGGTATTTCAAGTCATTCATTGATGTGTTTCCTCAAATGATTCCTCACCCTTGTTCTTGAAAGGCCAACCAGGCTCTTGACTCTACATAGTGTTAAAACATCAAGCTACACGCAAACCTTTGCAGTCACACCTCATGCATCATTCATAGAAAATATTCCACTCTGTAATCTATAAGGGATTATGATGACTTCCTTGAGACTCTGCAGTGTCTAAAGCAATGCATGTGCATGTGTTTTTCAAGTCTAGGACCTGAGTCTGGAGATTGTTCATCAGCAACTTGCTGCAAACGTTCTGTATTCAACATGTGAAGTCATAGCTACAAAGGTTAGTTTTGACAAAATTCTTGAAACATATGGTGTTTCCCGGCTGCCTACGCAAAAAGCAAATATGATTCAAAAGCCCAGCACCAGAACTCTCCAATATTCACAAGAAATTGCTCTTTTTAAGAAACATTTTGGTCAGTACACTCATTTTGTAGATGAAGTGAAATGCAGAGAGGCAGGCCATCCAGGATACATACGCAAGGGCTGGCTGATGGATGGGCCAAGGAAGAAGCAGGCATGCCCAGAGGTAAGGGAAGGACAAACCAAGATAATGTAAAAGTACTAAGGAACACTCTCGGTGTGCAGGATCTCCGAGAAAAGTTTCTCTCTTGCTGTACAAAGCATTGTAGTTTTGCTTGGGCCTTTGAAAGCCAGAAAAGTGCTAAGTCACTTCAATAAAAACAGGAGGGCAGCATTCTTGTGTTTGAATGCAGCATTAGCTTTCAGAAACACCACACTACCTTGGCCAACCTGTCGGCTAATGAGATACACTGGATGCCAGAAGCTTGTAAGTACAATTTAAAGTATAGCACACACAGCACCACTTCATACCAGTGGTATCTCCTGCAAGCAGTACAGGTGCAGGGGCGACGACTCACTGCTCAGCTTGGTGGATACTCCACAGAGATTCTGCTTAAACTGTCATTTCTCAAACTTACTTGCAGACTGTCCAAATTAACAAATATGTTATACTTTGTCACCTTCATTCTTTTCAGAAGAGGAATATTGTAATTTAAAATGGGTGGTTTCCATGTCCGTTGTCCTACCCCTTTCACCTATAACCATTACTTCATTTGTAGCAGAAAATGAGCTTTTAAATCTTGTATTATTTTACAGCCGGTGAACAATTTACAGTGAGTATGCCAGTAGGGACTATTTTAAAGCTTTTTTAAAATAAAAAACTATATATTGCTAACAAAAGTTATAATTGAATTCTAGTTTATTTTGATCACTGCCTGGTTCAGTGCTGATCACATAGGATCATTTCAAGCATTCATGCCAGAATCATGTAACCCCTTTGCAAAGCAAGTTTTATGATGATCAGTGAGTGATATGTATTCGTCATAAATGTTAGTAACATATATACAGTAGCAGAGAAAACTTTAAAACAAAATACATTAATTCTCGACAGGCTTATTTTCTTTCACAGTTTATATATTGTAAACTTGCCCATCCTTGGAGGTACACATGTGTATTTTACCTTCATTTCCTGCTGGGTTTGCGCATGATAAGGCTCAAATTAATATTTTCATTAACATTAACTATTTTATCTGTACCAGGAGCTTGATATATCTGAGGCATTTCTTTTCCTTTGTTGTGGATGGAGTGACGCACTTCACTCATAAGAATGAAGTAGTAATATGTTTATTAATACAGAAGTGATTTGACAAAGTTTGATAGTAAATGCAACAGTGATGTAATGAGATGTGGTGGCAAGGTACACTTGAGTATTTATTGTATAGAGGACAGGGTTAGACAAAACTGTCAGGGAGACCCTCCCACTGAATCACGAAGTTCAGAAAGAACCCTGTTGTGTTCTAAACTCCTTCTCAGAGGGGACTTTAGGTCTGGCTAGATCCGATCCTGGTCCCAGACTTGGTTAACAGTTTATGCCTAAAGGTTTACCTATATACAACTAATCCTTTATATCACTTAGCATGCTCTTGATCACGAAGAATTTGTTGCAGCTAGGAATCTCTCAATTTTGAGGAATAACCTTGAGAGGCATCCCTACTCAAGGGGAGATCCTGCCATACCACTCTCTTGCCATTCAGGAGAGTTCAGTGGGAGCTGGACTGTCCATTATTTATGGAGCAAGACTCATAGTCATATTTCATACTGACTACAAATGTTAGTTTCTTCAAGACTTGGCTTGAGTAGGACATTGGTCAGCACTGTGGTTAGATGGGCGCACTGCTCAAATCAGCCATTGTCTACTGTGCTCTTACCTGTCTCCCCTGAATCCCCTTTGCCCAGATGCACCCATTTATCACTTGAGCAGAGGTGCTGGAAATAAAGGTCAGGAAGGGAGGGGAGCATGTCTTCAGAATCCTGCGACTCCACTGAAGGCTGGAGCAGGTAATTGTTTCCCGTGCTGGGCATGGTTGCTTTGCTCAGTTCCCCCAAGCACCAGCCATGCTTTACCAAGCACATGTTCGGAAGGTGTATGGGAGTATGTACAGGCTGCCGCTCTGGAGGATTCCATGATATGAGCTCTCCTCCCAGCCTGACGTGGTACCACTTTACTCTGCCAGTTGCCCTGGGTCTTGAAGGCACAATGTGAAGCAGTGAAGGCAGGGATTTGTGCAGTGAACATGAGGCTATGGGCAGAATTTGGCTTAGCACTGAAGAATAAATTTGTGTCCTTAACAATTAGTGCTAATACAAGATAACTTAGACTAAACTGGTTTCCTCACACATAAATCATTAACTAGTAGCTGGTTCTCACTCCCACTTGCACTACATAGCTTGTGACTTTAGTACAAGAAGGCTTTTCCACTCACACCATACTCAATGACCCATGCCTAATGGAGTTTGGCTGTTTGTTGGTTGGGTTTGTGCTTTGCAGGTGGAATGTTCTTATTTCAGCAAATTGCAAGGGTAGCCAAGCTTGGCTGTGGCTTGCTTTGTGGGAAATGAATGAACTTATGTCACGCCACTGCTCGCTCACTCACATTCTCATCACTCAAATAACTCACTGCAGAAGTGAGGTAGGTAATACGCCATTCACTGGGCTTGTGGTGATTTACAAGCGAGTCAGAAAGCCGATAGAGATCTTTATAGCTGTTTTGGACTCAAAGGAACTGCTGCTGCACATTTACAGTATCACGAGGACACGTCAGTTTCCTCCACTCCACTGCAAATGCATTAATTCTGAATCACACACTCAAGACAGATCACACGGAGGCAGGCACTCGCACAAAGCAAAAGAGGAGAGGCCAAGTGCAGGAATGCTGGGCTGCAAAGATTCTGAAGAAGCAAACAACTCACTAGAACACTGCGTTCAGCAAGAGGTCTGCAGATAAGGCAACAGCATGTCCAGAGCTGACTTGCAATTGTGGACAGAAGAAGGAGGTTGTACTCTTTCTTCTGTCAGTGCTGTCCAGCCAGCTGGTAAAGGACACTGTGAGAGTTGGGCTTTGGCTGGGCTGCAAAGCCGATATCCTGCAGGGATTTAACCTCCTGCTGCACTTCCTTGAGGGTGAGCTATGAATTGTATTTCCTTGAGGAGTTTCCTGGGCTGTATTCTGTGGACCAGAACTCCTACCCTATCCTCCCTTCGTTGTTTTCAGTGGCACCGGTTATTCCCTGGGCCCACAGGTGCTGCTGAATGGTGTTAAACTGTCCTCAGTGTCAGCTCACACATAGCCACATCGGTGATGGAAAAAAGGAGTCCTAGGTGGTTTTTCCAGGAAGCTGGATGGCAGCTCTCCATCTCAAACAGCTTAACATTTTCTCACACCAGTAACTCACTAGGACAACATGCATTAACTCAGTGCTTTCACACCGATGGAAGGGTTCATAGGCTGTGCCACTGTTCCTAAGGACTATTCTGACTGGCAGCTGATTGCTCATCTTTAGTGACACTTCTGCATTTCTGTTTTTTCTCTTTCTAGCCTATGTTATTTCTCCTTTCCTGGGCTCTTGCACACTTCAGTCACCATATCATTACAGAATGATCACCTATAAATGCAATATTGAAACACAGCCCTTGTCTGCCTGCTAATGAAAATCCTTGTCAGTCATGGGATGATCACACTAGTTTAAGCAAGGGAGCGGTCAGAGAACTGGCTGAGAAATGTTCAGTTAGGTTTTCTAAGATCTTGAAGAGCTAGCTCAACAAATCCTTGCTTGCTTGAATGAGTGCACCTTCCATCTCCCACCACATTTTTCATTATGTCATTTGGATAAAAATGCATGTGGTTTTAATGTGAAGTTAATCCCTCAGCTGCAGTAAAATGATTAACCCTTCACCCTTGAATTCCTTGCTACCATATGATCTAGTTCTTATGGACCTAAGCTACAGCAATAGTGACAGCTGAAAATACTTGAAGCGAGTGGATATTTGCTCACCATGGAAGGCCAGCCTTAGTCATACATATATAAACCTTTTCCACCTGGGGAGCAGAGATAGATAACATGACAAAAGTATTGTGTCCTGCAAACAAATATTTGTACCTACAGTTATTACTGTTGACTCAGGATTCTTCAAAATAATCTATCACAAAAATACTGTCCACAACAAATATCCTGCAGTCTGCAGCTGTTGTCAATCAAGTTGTACCAAGATGGGAATCCACTTTGGTTTGTTCAGTGGGGGTGGTCTCTAAAGAGTTATATGTTCTCTCCTCTCTGGATATCTATGTGTAGAACCAAACACGAGTTAAATATGTGTAGTTCTCTGACTTGGGGTGAGAGTGTGTCCTTATTCCTGCCTAAAATCCCTAGTGATATTGGCAAGGGCTGTGATCACAGCACATTTTAGCTCCCAGTGGTTCTGGGTGCCCTGGTGAGGGGCAGCCAATGCTGCTGGCAGGTCTGCAAAGGGAAGGCTGGGAGAGGGGGCAGCAGGTTGGCTTTGCCTTATTTTATGTGCCTTAAGAGTGCTGTATATTGGTGTGTTTGCCTGGGAACAGGGCCAAACACCCTGCAGCTGGATTAAAGAGGCAAAATTAGGGTCAAGTGGGCTGGTAACCTGTTTCTCGTTATGCTATGTCTTAAATGGCTTTAAGTACCAAGCTAGACAGGTCTGGTTTGGGTTCCTTGTCTTTCCCTGAGGGATGTGCCCAAAGCTCCAACTAGAAGGTCAGTGTGTGCTCATGTTTTGACCTGAGTGATTTTAGATGGAAGAACAGCATTCCAGCTTCTGTGGACAAGCAGTCACTGACCTCTATAGATGTTCTTCCCAGCTCCCTCATTTCCATGGGGCCAGCAGACTTTAAAGTGTTGTGATTTCTGGGATGGCTTTTTGCCCTCACTCCCTTTAAGCAAAGTAAATGAAGTTNGAGAGCCCCTCCTGAGTAGGCTGGGCTTCACAAGTAGCCCAGGGAACCATCAACTGCATATTGGGAAAGGGCTGCTGCTATCAGGTTTTCACTAGCCTGAGTAAGAGAGGGAAGAGAGGGATAAATGGTAGTGATGGTCTCCAGCTGCCCACAGCCCTGGTGTGCTTCTGCCTTCAGCCTGTCCTTAGTCCTATGGGGCACCTGATGCCCAGGGCTGCGGCTGTGCCTCTGCCCTGCTCCCTGCCTGGGGGTGCATGGGGGTGGCCTGGCTTCCCCTTCAGCCCTTGGTTTCCCCAGCTACTGAGGCTCCCTGCCAATTCACTCCTCACTCCCTTCCTAGAGCAGAGGTGTAGTGAAAATACAGATGTGCATTTGAGCAATTGTCTGCATTTGGACCTCTCTTTCCAGCCCATTTCTAACTGCAGGGATTAAATGCCACAGATTTTCATTGCTAGCTGGTAACAGCTAGTATTCCTTGATACGCTTTTGAATCAGATGAACTAAAATAGTTCTGTGAGATCTATTATGTCTCTGGCTTGTAAAATACAATAATTTCTTACTAGGTTACACTAATATTTCGTAATTCATTCTTAATATTATTCTTCAATAAGGCTCTGCGCAAACAATCTTTCCCACGGGAGGAACTTCTGCCAGATTCCAGATGTCAAACACATTTGCTTCAAATACAGGAGTTCATGACCTTTTATGTTTGTTAATGTGACGCCATGGAAATTATTTATAATAAATAAGCGTATTTCAGAGTCAGGTGCTCCATGGGGCCTTTTTCAGTGATATAACAGCCTTGCCTGAAACGGGTCTTTCCTGTTTTGTTTTTTTCCTCTAACAAAGAAGGTTTGGGAACAGTTTGAAACCCTGATATTGAACTGAGTCCAAACACTGCACGGAAAGGTAGACAGGAAGTCAAAGATATCTCAGATTTCAAACCTTTCCTGAAATCAGCAACAGAGAAGGCTCTTCCCTTCTCTTTTATCCTTTGTCCTGAAAATGCAGATTTCAAACAGTGGACTGTATGGATCCAGACAAACACTAAATATATTGGCTTAAAGCACTGAATCAAATGGGAAACTGCTGGAATTGTTTGGATTCAAACAACAGATCTGATATGCCACATGATTTTTGCATGTAGCATGCTCATTTTAAAGCTGGGGTAGAACGGTTTACCCACAAACTTGCAGGTACGAATTCTAGAAAATATCTGAAGGTGTCAATATGCTGATAACATTTAATCTCACTATCTTTTTTCCAGCAGGTGTGATAATGTCCTCCCAAACCTGTGTCAGGATTAAGAACAACTGGGTCTTAATGAAGCCAGGCAAGAAAAGGATGCAATTGGAAAACTCTGGAGGGAGCATGCCTTGGCTCTGTTTCAACCTTTTGCAAACCGTACATGAAGGTTTATAATGCCACCTGAGTTTACTGGATTTGTCGTCTTGGATTTCTAGACAGTAGCAGCAGCAAGAAATGCCTCCTGAGGAGGAAACCGAACCATTTGCTCCCGCATAAATATGCACCCACGGTCACTCCTGTCTGTCACTCCAGGCTGAAGCTGATAGCCTGAAAACTCCAGTCCAGGCTCAGCACAGCACCTCTGTACCTCAGAGGTTATCCACCCAGGAACCTCACCTTGCCATGGGATAGTTTGAAGCTGGTAGACATTTGTGAGTTTGAAGCCTGCTATGTAGCTCAGAAGCAATTGCTGCAGCCCACACAGATGCAGGACTATCTGTGGAGAGACAGGACCAAAGTGTTCTGGTGCAAAAGGATGAGCCCTCCTTGGATTTATTATCAGAATGTATTAATGATGTGTGTGTATACAAAGAAAATCTGCCTTATAGCATAAGGCAAGACATAGCAAGACAGCAAATCTATTTTCAAATTCACAGTACATCAAATCTAAATGAGATAAAGAGAGGGTCTAAGCTGGACAACAAAGTATCTTCATGCAATTGCTCCTTTAGGCATCCTAACAACATTTTTAAAAGATGCTGGACATTGTGCAATAAAGCTGTTCTTCTGTAGCACTGTGGGAGGAGGCAACTGGCTGCAGTCTCAGATGGTGGACAGAATTACAATGGGTTATGTCAGGAAAGCATGACGCTAAACGTGCATTTCAAAAAAAAAAAAAAAAAAAGGAGAAAACAAAAAACAATATTCACAGACTGAGTAATAACAGCTTTCTATAATGAAGTGTGTGGACCCCACCCCGCATCTGTGGCAGAGGAGGGAAAACCCAAAGGTTATGATGAGAATGGAAAAAGGCAGGCTCCAGCTGAGAGTAGGACAGGGAGGATGAGGAAACAGTTTCATGTTTCTCCCAGCAAAACCTCAGGGGATAAAGATTACTGCTGCAAAAACTTTAATGGTAGTAAAAGCCTCTGGCTGCAGAAGTTGTTTATAATGAAGGTGCATTAACTGCTTAGAGACTTCAGCTGAAAAAGACTCTGCTATTTCACAGAAAACTAAGTTGCAAAATCATTCTTTTCCTATCAAAAAGTAACTGCGTCAGAAAACTCCATTTAGTGGCTGCACATGGAGTTTGGCTGTGTGACGTTGTGTATGCTGTGTGCTGCACTCGTCCTGATAACGCCCAGCTTCTAGGGCCCGACAGCTGAGCTTATCACTTGGCTATTGCAGTATACACTGGATTTTAATTCCACATACAAAGGTGTCACTTCATGTTAATTTCTGAAACAAAAATGTTTCACAAGCAGTCGTGTTGGATGCTCCCTTGCTCTGAAGGATTCTCAGCAGTCAGGGAAGCTACTTGGAATCATCAACTACTTAATTACATTTAACCTTTTGCAAACTAGTCAAGAACTGCTAATCAATGATGTTTCCCACTTGCTTGAAAGATTTCAGTGTGCTCTGTGCAAATATGATTCAACCTCCATTAGCGTTGCTACTTAAAACTTTGTTCACTTGAGTATTTGCACAAAGCAAAGAAAAAGGGGTTTAGTCTCTTTGAAAGCTTTTGCAGTTATAAAGAATTACTCAAGAACGTTTGTGTCAGTGTTTATACAGGGGTTTTTTGAGTGTCTGAGGTCTACTTCCTAAATGTTTGAGACCCAAAGATGATAAATATGCACTCCTGCCTTGTTGCTACCTTCTACAATCTTCTCTTCTGGCTACTTCTCTTTCACCAAGAAAAACACTGGGAAGTTGTAACCCAATAGCATAAACAGCCTCAGAAACAAGTGAAAAAGCATACTGTGCAGAGGTTCAAAACAGATGAGACAGGCCTCGCTGGGGGATACAAGAGGTGAAGCATAGCCCAGACTAATAAATTCTCCTCTGTTGACTCTGCATGGGTTTGCTCAAGTGTCTCAGCCCTGCCTTTCTGGAGCTGAGAGTGCTGTGGTTTGGCACAGCCAGCCCAAATCAGAGCAGTTTATTAGCTTGGTCTTAGTACCAGGGGTGCCCTGGGTGGAGGCAAGAGCAGCCACAGAGCACCGGGAGTTATTGAGGACCGTCTGGGATGGACACAGAGGAGAGAGAGGCTGGAAGCAGGCAACAGTGAGGCATCGGAACATCACCAGATTTCTCAAGTGAGGTTTAGTTACAGAAAAATTAGCAAGTGCTGCAGTGGAGCATGGGGTGCTCTTTATGCTGCCAGGAAGCTGGCAGGGAAGGAAGATTGTATTTGCAGCTGACAAAGAGGTCTAGGGAGCAAAGAACAGAGGTAAATAGGTTTTGCTGCTGATTGTCAAACTAGGTTTGTTTGGGACAAAAATCTTCTAAGGGAGGGAGGAGGTTTGCTTCCCATCCCAGCTAAAAAAATCACAGCACAGCCATGTTCTCCCTCTCTGTAAAACATCAGGTCAGCCACATGCCTTACCGTGCACAGTTGAATTTTGTGCTTATTGAAATAAACTTCCCAATTTTCAAGTAGCTGAAAGCAGAATGGAAGGTGTGTCTCAAACCATCAAAAGAGCCCCAGGGATGTAAGAAGAGGTTCGTTCAAATTACAGAGGACAGCTTTGCCTAGAGAAAGAAGGAAGATAGTCTTGCAAACTGGTTTTTTCCTTCAACCGCCTTGTTTAAAATACCATTTTTAATGTCATTTCCTTCATTGGAGACATAAGCTGCAGTCCCAAGGGCTGGCTGCTACCACACTGCTGACTCCAGCAGCTAGAGAGCCTGAAAAGCCCTTGAGCATGAAAATGCTGGTGTAACTTGATAGCTGCATACTATGAACAGTGAAAATAAAGCTGTTTGATCACATATATATTAATTCAGTGAGATGCCTTGAAATGTGTGCTTAATGTGCACCTCAGGAGGACTCAGATCACTTTGGAAGCACACTCAGGTAGCTTTGGAAGTTCCTGGTATTTCTTTAAAATAGGGACCACACATAATCTCATGAGCTCTATTAACAGGAACCAGAGCTGCTTGGCCATGCAATACCCCAGTACTTTCCGACTGGCTCTGCACAGAGATGAACAGAGATGCTTTTGTTAGCTCAACTGTTATGAGTCTGTGCTTTTGGCAAAGGGTGTCCCCTTAGAGTGGCTCTGGAGCTCGTAGTAGCTGTGTTACTCTGCATGATGACAGGCATGAAATTCTTAGTTAGAAGCAGGTCTGTGGTGCTATTAAATTTAAAGTAAATCATAGAAAAGCTACAATCTGGGTGGATGGGGAATCTACCACAGGCTGCAATTCAAGAGTTATTAGGGTGACTGTGCAAAACTTCACTGACTGGAAATTTTAATGCTCTTAAAGGGTAAACAACGTTTCTTTGAGGAAATGTTCCCTTTGTCCTACTAATGCAGCCCCACTTCTTGCTCATATTTGACTCCTGGGGTATTTTATCACTTCTAGTTCTTTATCAGAAACTGGAATCAAGGAGAGGGCTGGGGAGAAGACACCACCTTCAGTAACACAAAACTTTTGCTTCCTGCAAGGAAATTTCTGAACCAGGATTTCCTGCTGAAATTTCCAAACCTATCCACCGGGTGCGATCTGTAAATTATCCTACAGACGATGCACCCTGTGGCAGGGGCTTTCTCTCATGTGTCTACATAAAGCCTAACTTGGCAGAGATCCATATTCTGGCTGGACATGCCAATTACTAAGAACATAACAAAAAAACTAAAAATTCACTCTTCCTCTCTAAAATATAGGCCTGGCTTTGCTTCTAGCAAAGTGAGAGATGACTTGATCTAGGTAACCCTGCTCCAGCGAGGGCATTGAGCTAGATGATCTTTCGAGGTCCCTTCCAATCCCTGCCATTCGGTGACTCCGTGACTTTGCCGGTGTAACGGTGCAGCGAGTGACAAGGAAAAATTACCGGCAGGTACTTGGAGATAAAGCTGCCCCTGTGAGGAGCTCTGCTGAGACTGGGGAGTCCCGGGCCAGCGGGGAAACTCCCCCTCCGAGATAGGGATCGGTGAGTAAGCGCCGGGAGCGCACCTGGAGCGCCGGGCGGGCAGAGCCGGCTGGGGCGGGCAGGGAGAGGCCGGGCGGGAGAGAGGAGAGAGCCCCGGACACGTCGAGTAGGGAGAGACCCGGGCACGGCGGGGAGAGAAAGCCCCGGGCACGGCAGCGCCGCAGGAGCCACGGGCAGGAGCGGTGGTGTTCGGCCGCCCCAGGCAGGTACCGGGCCGGGCCGGGAGTGGGCAGCCGGGCACAGCCACGCCGGGCACAGCCCCGCCGGCTCCCCGAGGAGAAGGGGCGGCCGAGCCGGGCGGGGGCCAGAGCCGGGCAGGGGCCGGAGCCGGGTCGGGGGCGCTGCCCGAGGCCGCTCTGCGGAGCCCGGGGCCGGTTGCGCTCCTCGCCCCGTCCCAGCAGGACCGTTCCGCTGCCGCTGTAAGTCGAGGCTCCCCTCGGCACAGCAAGGTGAGCCGCGCAGGAAGGGGAATGGGAGCACAGCTAGAGAGCAAGTTGGCTCTGGGTGGGCTGTCCTGTCCTGTCCTGTCCTGTCCTGCTGAAGCGATGCTTCCAGCTCTGTCGCTGAGGTGGTTCCGTGTAACGCAACTGCCTTGTGTGTCCATAGTGAATATACAGTGGTACTGATGCAGTTTGTAAGCTGCCCTTTTCCCACTGTGCCTACAAGGCTTCCCGAGAAAAGCGAGCTAATAACCTTTTTTCCAAACCTTGATGTGCTTCACCTGCTGCGTACTGATGGGTGTACTGAATGGGACAATATGTTTTTAAAGTCAGGATTCTTCAAAGATGTCAGCGTATCGAACTACATGGTTTTTTGAAGTGGGCTAAAACTTGACAGGCTAATTCAGCTTGTAGAGCATGAATTGCAAAAGGCGGCGTTACCGGGCAGCTCGTGTTCCAGGGGATGTTGCACACCCACATTGCCGTGCCACCACACTATGGTATCAGGAGATGGGGCTTGGAGTGAAGACCTTTTGGTGCCTGGGATTGGTTTGTTTATGTTTCTTAATCTGACAGCGTGCTCCCAAGACTTGGCTTGGGACTGTATTTTACATCAAGTGATAGACTTTGAGAAATGGAGGCAGGTAGAAAAACAGAACTGGGGCTACTACTGGAACTACTACAGAATTAAATCTTCATATAAATTAGGTCTGAGATTAAATTGCACTTAAAACACCCTCAAACTGGTATTCCTATTAGAAAATGTCCTTGTAAAATCCAAATGTTCTGTGTGAATTTCCATCTAAGCGTTATCAAAGGCCAGAAATAACTAATGAGATCACCTCTAGGAACACTTAACGTAATTGGAGATAAGATTTCTACAAAACTCAGAAGGAAGCTTTGAGTATAGCTAGACAGTGTTTTCCTTCTATACTAAATGAAATTAGCATCCAAAAATACTTTGTATTTACTGAAGTTATAACCTGCTGCATCCAAGAGCACTGTCAAAGCAGCAGTCGTGATCGTAAGCAGTTTGAAACTGTCCTGCTCTAAAGCCACAGTGTACTTTTTTTAATGTGTACCATACTTCTGGATTCTTGGGTGGTTCAGATCTCTGGTTATTAAAGAGCAGTCTGAAATAAGTATCATCTTAAATTAAGCTGATCTTGTAACTTTCTTTGATGTGGAAACCTGCCCGCTGTCTCATGTGATGCATTTCTCTAGATAAAGAAGGGAAAGGTTGATATCGCAGCTGTTCCTACAATGTACGCTTCCAATCAGTGCCATTGTAATTACGCAGGAAGAGAACTAGATCTCAAGGGACATACACTGAGCCATAGCTGTCAAGTGCTTGGGCATCTAAATGATCCTGTGGTCACCCACTTGTCAGAGCTAGATCCTTGCCGTCCTAACCCTATCTCTGATCTGTGCAAGCTCAGTTTTTTCTCAGTAATATTCACTGAATGTATTAAGGTCTGCTACTTGATGGGCCTTTAGTTTTGACAGTGTTGATTTGGTGCCCAAGCTGTCCAGAAGCAAAGTGTTCCTTCACAAGTTGTTCTTGGAGAGCCCAGGTATCTTCAGATTACATATAGATGATCAGGACCACTTAAAAAACATGGAGAGGAGTATACTGCCATACTTTTTGTTTATTTATTTATCTCATTCTTTCTAGGCTTTCTCTAGAGCTATTATCCAGAATTGAGGAGCCAAGTTCTGAATTTGCATCATTCATTTCTCAAGAGAGTGCTAGAATCACAGAGTCACAGAATGGCAGGGATTGGAAGGGACCTCTGGAGATCATCTAGTCCAAACTCCCCTGCCAGAGCAGGATCACCTAGGGCTGGCCACACTGGAATGCGCCCAGGCAGGGTTTGAATCTCTCTGGAGAAGGAGACTCCACAGCCTCCTTGGGCAGCCTGTTCCAGGGCTTCATCACCCTCGCAGTAAAGAAGTTTTTCCTCATGTTCAGATGGAACTTCCTGTACTTCAGTTTGTGTCCGTTGCCCCTTGTCCTGTCACTGGGCAGCACTGAAAAGAGCCTGGCCCCATATTCTTGACACCCACCCTTGCAAAATTTAGAAACATCGATAGGATACCCTCTCAGTCTTCCCTTTTGCAGGCTAGACAGCCTAGTCCCTCAGTCTTTCGTCTTAAGAGAGATGTTCCAGTCCCTTAATCATCCTCACAGCTCTCCATTAGACTCTCTCCAGTAGTTCCCTGACTTTCCAGTAGTTCCCTGAGCCATAAACCTGTGTGTTGTTCTGGGCTGGTGGTCTCTGACTCCTTCCTTATGAAACTGTTTCTCCTTGCTTTCAATACAGAAATATTCATTAGGTGAGCTGTGATCAGTGAGTCAGTGGCTTAGGCATGAATCCAGGACTGGGGAAATTTATTTCTAGTCTTTTTTCCAGCTGTATGTTAAATATTAAAAATATATTTGCAGAATACATGTGGTTAAGCAATATCAAATTTCAAGAAAAATATATTTGTTATTGAAGTGTCCCTTGATTCTTGCAAATACTTATAAAAATCACACCTACTAAAAACACTGCACCCAAAGGGTATGTTGGACGCCACAGAAGTTCCATCAGTTCCACTGCCCTTCCCTACACTTAACTTAGGTGATGGATCCCCAGGTGATTAATCCTCTTTCTTCTTATGCTATGGAAAGCGCGGATGTTCTCAGGATTGTTCCATCAGTTGTGTGTGTCCAAGCTATTAATTTACAATGTTGGAGGAAAACCTCAGGCTCTGGTCTCTTTTCTCCCTTAGTCCTAATCATTAGGCTCAGTCATTTTACTTGTTTGTTCTGCCACTTGTGTTTCGTATCAGCTGGTTTGCTTTTCACTGAGCCTCTGTTCATTGTACTTGTAGGTGATTTAGTTTCAGGTGTGCGTTACTCTAAATGCTCTCCCCAGGGTTGGGGGTTGGCTCTAAAAAGAGCAGTCCTGCTCTGCCCTCACCCCCACCACCCCTCACGCCGGTTTTCCCCACTGCACGTTCTTACCCCACCTTGTGCAGTCAATCACAGGGGGAGTTGGAAGACTACTGGGGTTTTTTTTTAAAAAAAGTTT
>WEIS01002081.1:6437-18088 GCA_013389965.1 Todus mexicanus | reverse complement strand
AACAGCGAAGTCTGCTGCAAGTGCTTAAAACGTCTCTGTCACCACATAATAATGATTGTAATTATCAGTAATAACAATAATCTGGATGTAAAACTGCTCCAGCAGTTGGGGTTAATGAATGCTGCATCTAATACCCACTTTCCTGGAAGCTGCATCAGGCCACCAGCATTACAGTGTTCTTTGAAATTCAAAGAGAAGAGAGAAGCCTGGGCATCTGAAGTCACAGATGAGTGTGCTGGCCACTTGTTGGTCATACTCTGTCAACTTGTTTGCAGCTGTGAACCCATTTCATTACAATGAAGAAAGTTTAATACTTTCTGTAATTTCCACTCAGATCAGCTGATGAGATTCTCTGGCATTCCTTCACTAGTCCTAATAGAGAGAGAGCAGCCTTCTCCTTATCGCTCATGAATCACACAGAATCACAGAATCCCTATAGTTGGAAAAGACCTTTAAGATCATCAAGTCCAACCATTACCTAACTCTATCAGGGCCACTGTTGCATCATATCCTTAAGTACTGTATCTAGATGGCTTTCAAATACATCCAGGGATGGCAATCCAACCACTTCCCTGGGCAGCCTGTTTGCTATAGAAGGTTCTTCTAATGTCTAACCTAAACCTCCCCTGGTGTAACCTGATGCCATTTGCTCTTGTCCTATCAGTTGCGACTTGTGAGAAGACACTAACAACCGCCTCTCTACAACCTCCTTTCAGGTAGCTGTAGAGAGCAATAAGGTCTCCCCACAGCCTCCTTTTCTTGTCCCTAAAACACTCCAAGACAATCTCTATGTGTTGTCAGAAGATCCATTACACGCAGAACACCTGATGCTACCACACTGGTAATTTTAACTAATCAGAAGTTCCTCCATTACGATTAAATATGGTGATATTTTCTCATTTACTCTACTCAATACATGCTCATTTATTAGCATACTAATTTGTTTAGCTTGTTAGGAACTGTATGTCATAGAAAACATTCCAAGTTCTCAAATGCAACTCATTAATTAATTCAAGATATTTAAGAAGGACTAATTGATAAATACATGAGAGCTCTAACTAATTGGTGAAAAATCCAGCATGTTGCATGCTACCATCCCTTCCTTTGTAATAAGATTCTTGAATTAACTGAGAACTTGATTTTTCCTTCTTTTAATTAAGAAAACCACTGAAAACCAGAAGTCTTTGTGGAGGATGTCTATTCAATTTTACGGCTGTGCTTGAAGTGATATCTGCTTCGTCTACCTCATTAGCTGAAAAATAAGGCAATGAACCTACTCTGCAAACTAGAATTTATCACTGGGGCTGAGAGAGGTAATGTGGAAACTTAAAAAGCAACTTCATCACTCTTCTATTTATTATATGTAATTTTTTAAGGTTCCTTTCTTATTACATAAATGAAAAGTGACTTCTACAAATTTGGATATGTGCTGCACTCTTCTCCATACAGCATACAGTAGCTTTTGAAATAGCCCACTGTCATAATATGTAGACTACATAGAACGCACAGGGTAAACTATACAGAGGAAAAATGACTGAATACTCAGAATTATGTCTCCAAGCTGAAACAGTCTCACTGATACTGGTTCACGTGCTACTGTGTTACACAAAATATAAAACCTACTAAAGCATTTGGATGTTTGGACTTCCTGACCTCTAGGTCTTAGAAAACAAACTAAAGTCTGCTGTCCTACTGGCCACTGTGACAGTCAGATTGCTTGCAGGCTGCTGTAAGAACCATTTTTCCAAAAACTACAGCTCAAGGGAAAGTAAGCAAAGAAATCCCAAGCTACATAAAAAGCCAGATTCTGTCCTCAGAACCAGCGTGTGCAATGGTGTAGAGACACTGCTTATGACACCAGATAAAACAGACTCAGGAATAAATGATGGATCTCTAGAGGCTGTCAGTTATAATAACAGCATTTGTTAATGTTTCAACTCTGCCAAGAGCTTTTCCAGCTGCTGTCTCATGTTGCCATAAGAACTGAGCTGAATTTAATATACAAGGTATCTGTGTCCCCTCGCTGTAAAATCTAGAAATAGGTGTAGGACTCTGAACAGCTTGATGACTCCAGCACATGAGAAGCTGAGGAAGACACGGCTGTATTTGGTCCAAGTTGTATGTAGTGATGAATGACAGGTTTAACTTGCTTTTCCTCTGTACTCTTGTACGCGTGTATAAAATATGCAAACCATCAAACACCAAGGTTGTTCATGTGCCCTGTTAGCCTTATATCCTAAATAATTTTTCTAGATGCCTAGAAAAGGGCATCCACATGTTATGGTGGATTTAAAGAGGACTAATACCTTTGCCACAACCTCAAGTCTTTTTCTTATGGGCCTCTCAGACATATCCAGTCAGTCCATGCCTGTGAGCTTCTGGATGTCAAACCAAATGTTTGTGTTTATATTCAGGATGAATTACCAAATTATCACTTGGGAGAGCAGACAGACTTTCTGTGCTCTCTCTGGCAGCCTTCTCCCCTTGCAGCTCTGGCTGCTTACTTCCACAACTAGTACCATGCACAGTATAGAAAAGCGATTCACAGAGGTCCTATTCAAATCAGCCCACTAGTTCCTCTGATGCTCTGTTTTCCCCACATGGAGCTTTTCCTCCTCCTCTCACAAAGCTTGAAGGTAACATGCTTGCTTTGGAACAGCCCAGCAAGGGCTACCAACCTGGCCCAAGGGAGCAGTGCCACCACTCAACATATGGATCCAGTGACTTTCTGGCTTCCCTGAAATACCAGCATCTATTCCCATTTCTCACACTAATCCCACAAATTTTCCATGCCTGTTCTGAAATGATAACTTCTATCAAAAAATCTATTTAGTGCTGTTTACCTGTGGAGAGCTGTTCGGGCCATCAACAGTTATTACTGGTGGTCTAATAGAAAAGAGGAATAATTATCCTCTTCAGATCAATGGTATTTACTTGCCTCTAAATACGCAGCATGCTTTACACTTTTAAACAGCCTTAAGTAACAATTTTTTGGGAAGAACAGAAAATCCATTTCCATTAGTTTCCAAAGACTTAGAAAGTATATATGTAGGAAGATTACTTCCATCAATTCACCTTTTTAGAGTCAGTGGATAACCCAGAATTTATGCAAGTGCAGGTCAATCAAATCATTCAGTATTTATATCCTCCCTTTCAAGCTCCAGAGAATTGAAGTAAAATGCTAAAAATAAAATACACATGTTGTAATACGCAGAGGATTTAGAGATGGAACTATTCTAAGAGCGCAAAATAAAAAGCTTTATGCATAAGATCTCAATGACTATGTCTGTACCTAAATCACATATTGATTTAACTCACTGTAGACAAGTTATATAAGCTTTGGAATGATGTATGTTTGATCGATGTGTTCTAGAAATGAATCTCTGTCTGACTTAATCATTCAGGCAAGTGAAGAAGTCACATAAATATCCCTACATTTTAGTTTATAGGACAGTGAACCAATTTCCAATCAGATTTGTAAGTAAATACCATTATTTGCTTCCAAGCAATAATACTGAAAGACTTTTCAAAGAAAATCTGAAAACAAACTTCAAAAATCATTAACTGCTATCTATTAAATACGTACATATTGATATTTTAGTATATAAACATGATGATCAGAGATTCAGAGGGCAATGCAATACCCCTTTGTAATATCCAGAGATGGAGGGTCCTAGCACCATACTGAAAAAAAAAATCAGAGTCTCACACAGATTAAAAAGTTGAATGGTGTTTTACTCCTTTCAAGTGCTAAAAGCGATTTTAAACTACAGTGAAGGAGCAATACCCCAATTCAGCACAAATGTATCAACCTTAATACAGTAGGGGAGAAATAATTACTTAGACCTATACATGCAGATCTCAAGATGTTTTAAAATGGAAGGCATTTTCTGAAGCTAGAGATAGAGCAACTGAGGCACAGAAAGGCAAAATGTGCCCTGACAGGCATGAGGCAAGCCCAGGTATAAATGCCAAAACTGAAGGTTTTTATTTCAATGCCAAATCTACCAGTGCAAACTTTCTTAACCATATCATTCTCAAATCCCACTGGTATCTGTGAGAGCTCAGTGACTAATACTGGTCTGGCTTGGATATGGGACAGTCAAACACACTCCTCAGCTTTTCCCTAAGCTTTTGTATCCTAGCTAATTTTGGGGCATTCCAACCAAAAGCTAAAAAGGTGACTCACCATTGCAGTTTCTCTGGGTGGTCTCAGCAATAAAAATACCAACATCAACATGATTCACAGGTCACTCCCAGCAGCATAGAAACAAGTTCTGCTCCCAGCAGAGAGTCACCCTCACATAGCAGAGCATGAACTTCAGCACAGTATCATGGCTGTGTCCATGCTGGTACTCCCCAGGCTACTAATGCATGAAAACTAAGGCAAAGCAGTTTGCTGCAGCCTCATACAATTCATTGCAAAAACATATAGTCAAACAAAAAAGGAAGCTACTTACCATACAGGACTGCAATGAGTGACACAGGCATGACCAGGATACCCACCAGCATGTCTGCCACCGCCAAGGACATCAGAAAGAAATTAGTAGCATTCTGCAACTTCTTCTCCAAAGACACAGCCATAATTACCAATATGTTCCCCCCAATGGTTAGCAGGATCACAACCAAGATCAGGAGGGCTGGCCAGTTCTTTTCCCTCATGGACATCCGAGACACTTCACCCTTCTCAGAGGCATTAAGAGCGTCAGCTGTAGGCAAACTCTGATTCAGAGTCAAATTGCTGCTTAAGGACCAAGCCATTAGACCACCATGCAAACTAAAATCCAGCGTAACAGACACCGTCGTTAAGCTGAGTAATATTCCAGTGCTACTTAAAGTGCTCATTGTCTGGGACTGTTTTTTCTGTCTTCTAACCGTGCCTCAGAGATGATCCCTTATCCAAATTGCAGGTCCAAGGCAGATGCCGAACTTCATAAAACCTGAGCCAGAAAATCATTTGATATTCCATAGTGAAACAAGCTTTACAGAAGTTAGTGTGGCACTCTTCTAGTTTCCTTGGGTGTGGTAGAAGAAAACCACTGACCAGCAACCTTGAGAGAAAGGAGATTTTGCAATCTCCAGCTGGATTCCAGGTACACCATTCTGAAAAGGAAAAAAAAGTATATTCTTCACTGAAATCACAGTATACGCAACACTTTCTTTACCACCATGGAAATGACATGCTATTCTCTTCCTTCCTCTGGCTAGGATGTTCTTCAGACTACAAGTAATTTATCTTATGGGTGCAGACTATGCCTACAATTACAAGGGAGAGAGGGAGAGAATCACATCAGCATGCTCTGACTGTTTAAAAGCTGATTATCACTAATTAAATGTTTTGCAAAACCTGCAAAAGCAAACCTGAGAAGCAAAATATGTTTCAACTGATAGCCACTTCACAGATACTCTGTCACTGTGTAAAATAGTGATTGCACGAAATTCCAGCCAATCCAGAAAGTGCAGCCAAAGCACAGTGTAAACCATCACCTTAAATGGAAGTGTTTGGATATATTTTACATATTCTGAAATAAAGTACAGGTGTTGTAAAAACCCTCAGATGTTAGTGATTATCTCCCTATAATAATGAAGGCTGTAGTTTGGGGGTTTTTAATGAGAAATGAATGCTGGATAAGACGCAACACATACTGGGTAACATTATATGACGCTGTGCTATCAATCTCTCCAAACAAATAGATAACAAAGAGTTAAGAGAAGAAAAAGGACAAACTTTCGTAAAAGCTGAGTGGTTATTTCTGCTCTTCTTCACCCATTTTTGTGCCGCTGTGCTTCTATGCTGATCACCAACTCGCAGCTGGGCCAGTAAACCCACTCTCACCAGCCTGCTGCCCAGGACTGCTGCCCAGGACTACTGCCCAGCATGTGCAAGTATTGGCACCCTTGTCACATGCACAGTCAGCAGGGCAGATTCCCTCAGAGTACTTCACATGATTTATGCTTCTTCACAAATTAGTTCACACTAAGTGCGGGTCAGATTACATTGCTTGTCTGCCCATGTAATACAGACCAGAAAGCATCACACTTCTGCCTCAGGAGTGCATTAGCCTCGTGCATTGTCCTAATTCAGGAAGTTAAACATACTCTTTACTTTAGGCCCATGGCTACACTCACTGAGGCTAAGTGTATGTAATCTCAGTCCTTGCTAAATCATATCCTCAGGAACTCAATTGTTTTGACTGCCAGTCCTGTACAACTGATGGAAACAGCAGCTTTACTTTGCACTTCCATTGCATCAAAGTCAGGATCCTAACAACCATGCACAGATTAGGACTAAGAGCACACAAGGAAAGCAGTTAGAAGAACAACAAAACACCTCCCACGTGTTCTATGGAAGTCAACCAGTAAGTATGCATGCAACTTTTTTTGAGCATATTCTCAACTTCTTGTGTTGTTCATAAGAAAAGAGGTGCTTTATCACTGTAAAATAATTAACTAAAAAAGCCAGATTTTAGCCCTTGAACGCACTGTGGTACACATTTGACACAACAATCTGCTATGCAGAGATCAAAAGCTAAATGTAATTCATGGGATTACATTAGATTTTACGTAAAATAAGCACTCAGAGTCCTATAATAAAATGTTTAACATTCATGGAGGTTTTGGAAACTTACTAATGGGCTTTGTGCACAAAAACATTTCTTAAATGAGCAGTGCACACAATGAAGCCAGATTTGCTTCTGCCTTATAGTTAATTACTCCCAAAGGGTCTCTAAACTTCATATTTAGGAACAAGTTTTGCACTATGTGCACAGAAAATAATTTTGCATCTGCACATGCAGATGAATTAACAAGCAGTCGCTGGACCATTTATTTTTCCAACTTAGCTGGTCTAAAAAAAAGTCTCTAGAAAGTTTAAAAATAATTCAGAGTATTTTTTTTCCAAACCCCACAGCTTTTACTTTAAAGCTGTGAATAAAGTTAACCATTTTACCAAATCATCTTTCCACAGTGAAGGAGACACTAGGCAACTTTGTGGTTTTGCTGTGCAGAACACTCCCAGTAAATCCAGTGGGAATTTCTGGGTCTCCAAAGACTGGCTCTCTCTTTGGTTCTGTGGTTATTGAGCACTTCTGATCATGTCACAGTAATTCTTTGGCAAGATGAGCAGAGAGTTCATGCCCCAAAATGAGGACATGGTCAGCCAGCAGGGTGTCCAGGTCTTTCTTCTTCCCAGGTCTAAGCTCTTGGAGATTCTTGGAGAAGATGCTGCTGCTACCACTTTTGCTATAGAGATGAATGAGCTTGATGTTCCTGGCACATGCTAGTTGGGGTTGCCAAAGGAACATGGGCCTCAACTTTAAATCATAAAAACACCCCAAACAGCAACCTAACTGCAAGATAAGATTTCTGTATTAAAAATGTCTAATTTTATAACTGCTCAGGATTGAATTCCAAAATGGTCATTCTCTCTTGCATTTCACAATTCTGTCTGCAATAACATTTTCTTCCATGAATGATGTTGCATCAGAGTATGTAGCTAAAAATATCAGTAGGCAGAATTACCATTTGCTTAGTCATCATTTTATTATTTAAAATAAAATATACACTGTCTACTAGTGTACCACAAAGCATGGAGTTTCAAAATTACACTTGCCACCAAATACAATTCTCTTTGAATTAAAAGGAAAATTTTAGAAAGAAAATTCAGGAGAAAAATTGGTTTTGTCAGAAAGATCTAAGAAATGGAGACTTCAAAATTCATTTGCTTCCTCTAAATGAGCAGTTTTTCAAACACACACAGAAACAGGTTTTGAGCAAAAGGCTTTCTACACAAAGTAGGTTCTGCAAATCTGGTATGTACTAACTTCTCAGCAAGAAAATTACATTTTCTAAAGTCTAACAAATTTATCAATAATCCTTCCCCCACACTCCCGTCAGTAGTTAAAAATGTGCATGTTCTTCATGCAAGAGTAAAATTGTTATGCCATTGAGAAACTATTTTTTTTAATTAGGACTATAATGGTAAAAATGAATCTCCAAATTCCATCTTTGCTGTTAGAAAGAATTATGATTTCTTTTAAAACTTGGCCCATTCACCTGTCTGTTATTTGAAGTGACTCATGAATCGAGCCATTACTCTTTTTGTGCCAGTACAGACCTAGGAAAACAAAAGGAAATCATAAAGACACCTAAAAAAGCATTTTCCAGGTGCACTTATGGAAATGCAATACCTGAAATAACTATGTACACATGTAGGAGAGATGTGTAGGAAAAAAAACGATAACACTGGCAGTAGCTCTGCCTTACTCTATAGCCCCAAATTCCTGGTTTAGATAGATCAAAGATGTAGGTGCTACCATATGTCACCTTGTCACAGCCCTCATTCTAATTGCCACCAGCAACCACCCCCACGTGCAGCCAGTTACCTGTGTCTGGGAAATGGAGGAATTAAGAGCTACACTTTAAGACCAGAATAGCATCACTGCTCATTTTGACATTCCCTGTATTCAGCCATGAGCAGGATGGCATAAACAGTGACGGACCTTCACCTCTTACCTTGGTATAAAGAGAAAGAAAAACATTACATTGAAGAAAGGCAACTCTTAGGTCTGAGCCAATGCCTCTGGCTCCATTCGGCCACATTTCTGTGAAGAACTCTATGCTAGAGACCTTCGTAAGTCTCATTCACCTCATCTTTTTTTTCTACATTGTCTTTATATATTGTTTTATTTATAGTTTCCACTGCCTGAAAATCATTGGTTTTCATCCTAGAAGAGCATTGGGTTCTTTAGTGGCAGGAATATTTTGGAGAGGACATCAATATAACAAGGGTTTTCAAAAGTGGTACAGATTTTATCCAAGACTGTGATGGTAAAAAAAAGAAATGAAAAGGAAAAAAAACAAACAAAAAAAACCAACAAGGTAAAACTCCTTTATCTCAACTGCCTTAAAAGCAATAGAGGAAGCATTTTGCATATTATTGAAAAACAACACATGAGAATTTGACTAAAACAATGCTTAAGATTGTGTTCCGCCTTCAGAATTAATCATTCTATTGCTTTGTTAATACTTTTATTATCATTTTACACGGACTCTGGTTTGAAGTCATCAGCCTTCTTTTTCACTACATCCCTCAGTATCCACAAGGTAAAACTTTATTCCTTCAGCTACAGTCTTCTAAGCACATCACTGTACCAGAAAATAGTTTTACATTTTACTCCTGAGTTCTGGATATATTTAAGAAATATCTCTGTAATTTTAAATTAAAACTTGTGTCTACCACATTCTTTTCCTTAGTAGGTAACTCCAAAGCACACATGCTGAATTTTGTGATCATCAATTCTGGCTCAATGTACTACTGAGAGTCCTTAAACTTATAATTTAAACATTCATCAAAGCCAAGTTCTTGTCTATGCCACTCTTACTTTTTGATAGAGACAAGTAATGCGTTCTTTGGGAATTTTTTTTCCTTCAATCTTTAAGTTCAGTTTAGAATAAACTGAAGCTAGAAAAACTTTTTTGTTTCTCTCCTATCAAGAACAAATAAATTTTTTAAAGCAAGAGTCTGATATGCTCAAGTATTCAAATATTCCAGAAGGTTAAGTTGAAGGGAAACAAAGGCTGTGGTGGTTCATAAATCTGTACTGGTGGGGCACTGGGAGGTTCACATGCCATTGGGAGTATTTACCACTCTTTCTAAAAAGGAAAAAAAACCAAACCAACAAACCCCCCCAACACAACAAAAAAACAAACCCACAAAAACCCCTTTTATCTTTCTTGGAACAAACAGAGTTATTTTTTTATTTGAACTAAATGCATTAATCTTTAGTTGTTTTACCCTTCAAAGCTCTGAACACTTTTTCCTGGAGAAAATCAGCCACCTGCTGAGAAGTCAAGAAATTTCCCAGCCCCCAGCTAGGATTCTGCCTCTCTTGAACAGACTGCAGAACTCCTGTGCTCTTATAAATCATTTAATAACTCTCTGGGACTCATAGCCTGAGTGTTAACAATATGCATTTGAAATTGTGTAAAAAAATCAAGGATTGTCAATTTAGCCCAAAAAATGAACCCTCGTCTCAGGCAAACTCAGAGAGGAGAGTAATACATTAATTCATGATAAATCTTGCTGTAAAAAACCAAAAGTACTTAATGATCAAAAGCAAGAAGTTTCAGGAATTCCCTCCTTGCTAGAAAACCAAGCAACATCCAATGGCTTGTCAAAGGCACAAAAGCCATATGTGAGCAAATGAGACTTTTTTCCTCCTGTACTCTTAGCAGTACTCGATTCTGAGTCGCATTCACGTATCACTCATAAGCAGACAAAAGTCAACAAAGATTGAAGATGTTTGATTAAAGATCAAACATATTTTTAAATCAAAAATTTTTCCTTCAGCCTTGGATTTGATAGTAAGTCTCCAAACGGATAAAAATAAATCTGAATTCAAGTAAACTGAGCAGCAAGTACTGCAATTTTTGACGGGAAAACAGTTACAGATAATTCACAACTATCTGAGCCAGATAGCTGATACAAATTGTTACAGCACCATGAAATCCTTTACAAAATCTCAAATAATTTTAAATTATATAATAGGATATACAGTTAAGGCTCAAGAAGACAGACTTAAGGATTCATTCATCATTCTGTACTCTATATTTCATGCTATTTACATCTTTACTAATTTATTTTTAAATGCATTGCCAGATTAATTTTCATTTTTTGTTGGAACAGAAGGTTGTTTTAAAATACATCTTTTCACAACACCTTTGCAAGGGTCTCTTTTGTTTTAGTGACTGAATAAATTTGTATTTTTATATTTTTTCAAAATTCTGTATTTGAGGCACTTGCAACTCAGCTTTCTGCTTTTTGTAGCAGCACTAAGATATGTCCCTATTTCTGTGTAGATCTACTTTTAAATGGTGAGAGTGCATCAAGTCCAGTGGAGACCATCAAGGTGACTTGTGCTGAACCACATTAAATCCTAGATTTAGTTCAGCTGTGGGTTGGCTCCAGGCCAGAGAAAAGTCATTGAATGGGGACATATTTGCTGTCTACGGATACCTGCTGGTGCCGATAGGGAAGACAGTGAAAGTCTTTCAAGAGCTGCACAGCAATACTACAAGAAACAACTGTCACAGTCATAGATCTAAGGAAATCATGTATAATATAAGGGCAAAAAAGCATATGAAAGAAATCACAGTGAGGGTGGTCAGACTAGGGAAGTGGGCCACAGAGAGACTGCAGGATCAAAACACAGCTGGAGATTACCCTCAGACACCTGATCTAACTTTGATGTCCGTCGTGCCTTGATCATAGGACTGGACTAGAGACCTTCAAGAGGTTCCTTCCAGCATAAATTATTCTATGACTGGATCAGGAATGTGCTTCTGAGCAAATCTGTCCAACCTACGGGTGTTTTTGAGCACCCATCCCCAGATATGCACCCTATGCTTGACCCTACTACTCAACTCAGGGTAACAGCACACCTTGTCCTCTCTTGTTTCCCCAAGACTAGAAATAAGGCTGCATGCCCAGGTGGGAAGGCACAACTATGAGGACCCCAGTCTGCATGATCTGGGGACCAGGACCCTATAGCTGCACAAACACATGTCCCTGTTACACCGTGGAGATCCACACAGTGATGCCAAGTCCTCACCTCTGGTCACCTATTGAAGTCGCAGGGGTCTAAAGAACC
>WEIS01002076.1:0-14990 GCA_013389965.1 Todus mexicanus | reverse complement strand
TGATGCCTCTTGACCTGTCACTGAGCACCATTGAGAAAAGACTGGTCCCATCCTCCAGATACCCACCCTTTAAGTATTTTTAAGTATTGATAAGACCCCAATAAGACCAATAAGGGACTGGAAAGAGGTATTATTACTGGTAAACAAGAAGAGGCAGAACTACTAGTAACTGGTTAATTATGAATATTTAAGCTGAAAGTATCCTTAATGACAAGTTCCAGTGGACTTTGGGATAACTTTCCAAAGGAAGAGATTGAAAACTAATCCTGATCTATTTTGAATTGGTGACAGATGGAAGAAATTTTTTATTTTTTGTTTAATGCTGACAATGGAAACTGGCACAGCTCAGTATCTAACTTTTAATACTACAACATGAGATATATTACCTTCTGCTCTTTATCCTTAAGTCACGTGTTATTTCTGAAGCTCTGCCATCTGAAAAATATTTTTTGGATTTTATGAGAAGATTAAAAGAAAGGTTCCCTAGGAAAAAAAAGTCTCAGCTTTAAGTATCGGACACTACATGAACACTTGAAAACTAGCATCAGTAGCTGCCTGTGATCCACAGTAAACTCTTCAACAAGTTCTCAGAAAACAGAAAGGGAGCGGAAAAATGTCAAGTTACTGACTGCGATCTCCTCTTGCTCTTTAGCAAGTGGAGTCACATAGCATCAGAAGTGACACAGAACTACTGTAAACCCTACGCTGGCAGCGAGCTCCCTTGATAACTTCTCACCTGAGGACTTCGCCCTTGTGTAACTGTTCTTTTCTGCTTAAGTTACCACTTTAAAAAAAAAAATCTTAGTTGTGGCTCATTAATCTCAACTGGCTCAAGCAGGACTTCAACTTGTCAGTCTGCATTTCCTCATTTGTTATATCTTCTTATGAATAAATGTGACGGCAGTCCAGGAGAAGTCTGTCACAGCCTATTTTAGATTTCCTTCTATGCGAGCACCTTCCTTGTAGAGAATCTAAAGGCATAAACATTGGTTTTCAAAGCCCCTGCTCTAGAAAATTTTTATTTTATCTGTGACACCTTCAAATGCCCTTCAAAGCAACAAAACTATTAAGGTCTGTTGGTACTAATACTGGATGTTCTTCTTGGAAGAAAAATAGAGACTTCTAAGGACTTCAAGACTACTCATGCTTTACTAGTGCTTTGCAAGAGCAGCATGAAGGAGAAAAAGCAGGCATTACCCAGTGGAGGAAGAGCTGAAGGAACAACTCGCAGCCACGTAAGGGCAGTCAGCAAGTCAAAAACTGAGCAAAGATGACAGAAAAACAGGTGGAACTTAAAAAAGAAGTTGCAGAGGAACTTAAAATTTAATAGCAAACTAACCAATTGAAGGAACAAAGAAACAACTGCTGTCAAGACTCAGGAAGTAGGAACCTAATTACTTCTGAAGATTGGTATTAAAACCAGCCTCAAAGCAAACAGCATTTAATATGGAGTTCACAGACAAAAAGCACAGAAGTTGTATAAACCAATTGATGAGGACTGGCTTGCTCATTTTGTTTAAAATAATAAATGTTAATCATATTCTAAGGTAGATTTAAAAGTTCTTTTGCTACAGCCATCATAAAACTATGCTGATTAGATTTTAAAGGAACATTTGAGATACTCCCTCCAAATCCTTGCTCAGTTTTCATTAACGTTCATGTCAGTGGGAACTCCCAATCTGAAGGATATTCTCCAAGTCGAAAATAAGAGGTTAACAAGTTCTGTTCTGAAAGAGTGGTTACCAAGGTCATTTGTAAGGCCACTGGATTCACTAATGAGGTATGTGTATCATACAACTCACAAAAGCATTAAAAAAAATACCATATTGATGGCTTTTGATACAATAGATTTTGATCTTTTAGTGATTCTTTTAAACTATACCTGTTGAAATTACATGATTTGTGATAAGTGTTATCCTTATATTAATATATATACATACTGTCAAAGACAATGCTTGGAAACATCAAATGCCTCAAACTACGAAGTAAATAAAAAGAAATCAACATAAAATTAAATTTGCTCAGCCTTTGGAACCCGAACTGCTGGTTTAAGACAAAGAGACAGCTGGCAATGCCACTATAGTAACTTAAACAAAATAAGACCCCAATGTACTTAAGCCACACTTCCAGAATTACACCTTGCTCCCTCAGGAAAGTGGAAACGGTAGTTTGAATCCACTGCCAATACCAGAAACAGCAGAGGTGACTGGAGCACCTAAAATGGGATCCTAAAAGAAACCTTTTCAGAGAGAAGAGGAACACCTATGTGGCTAGGTCGTAGGTTTTTTAAAAGGTATGAGCTTGAAGACAGACTAGAAACAAGATTTTTCCTAGTCCTTGAAGTAAATTCTGTGGGCTTCTCCTCCCTTGGTAATGCAGCTTCAGCAGAGCCTCTGCAGCGCTCGGCCAAGTATCGAGTGACCCGGGGAAGCAGAACCAGTGCAGCATCCCCAGCTAGTGTAGGGCAACAGAGACGGTGACCATACGTGCCTACCTCTCTCTTCCTTCTGCCCACACCATATCATAACCAAATATCCAGCAGCTTCCCTTTCCTTCTCCCCATCCTTCCCATCCTGTGAGGCCATAAGCAGATACTGAGAGGCTGTGGCCAGCACTATGGTCCCAACAAGAAGGATGATGCCTTATCTCCTTCAGCTGCTCGAAATGCAGCAGCAGGTCCACCCCCAGCCTTCTGACACCAGGATGGAACGTGCTGGGAAGCACCAGGGCTAAGCAGGGAAATAAAGTGTCATGCTGTATTCGGTGCAGCTGCTACTGAAAGATGGCCATGGCCTGGGTCCTTTTCGTTAAGGAAACGCTGATGCCTAGCACTGATGAACAACATCTGGCTGGAATGATCAGCTTCAGCAAGCAAGCTGGCGGACAGCTTCAGATTGCAGAGGTCAGGCTTCACTTAACATAATTAGGATGTAATTCTTTAATAGCCAGTTCTACGGATTTTAGTTGACCACAAAGGCAGTTCCGTACTGAAAAACTGCTCAAGTTTCATAAATGTCCTGAAGTTGGCAACTAGTGGCTCTCAGAAAGAACAAGTCAAACTTGTTACAGAATAGACATGTTTTAAAATAGCTGATTTACGAATTTGTTCGTATTCTTGTCACATTCAGTTTCTTCTCAGTGTTAAAATATTATGCTGTTCAAAGAAACTGAGGAAAAAGAGCAAAGCTCTGTTGTTTTGTCTCATAAGGACAGGAGAGGGATTCCATCACATTTCTCATTTTTTCCTCCTCACAGAAGCATCTAACGCTGAAATATCAACTCAGGAGATTAAAGGGCTTGTCATTAACAGCAGACTGACAACCTGCAAATTTGTCATACAGACTGGAGATACAGATGTAAAAAGGGAGCACATCAAACATGCTGGGGGGAAAAAAAAATAATTTAATAATACAGACAATAAGTACTTAGTAATAATTCTCACAGAAAAATGAGACCATCGCCTAAATCGTTACTAAGAATTAATACACTGTAAATAATGTGGAATTTAATCCAAAATCCAGCTCGAGGTCAAACAACTGAGGCGTATCACTGCTTGTAACACTCACACCAGTTCCAACCCCACGAGCCCCTTGTCCATCAGGGCCCCTGGTTTGGCCTCAGAGCCACCTTGTCCCTGCAGCAGGAGCTGGTCTCCATCCCAGCTCTGCTCACTGCCTCCAGGCTGCTGGGGGGAGGTCTCTGTGCTGCTGCCAGTCCTCACAACATCAGGACAGCCCTAACCCTGAAGTCTTCTATGTAGAAATGAGACATTTGAAAGCTCCCCCCCACCTTTTCTTTTTGTTTTCTTGCAATTAAAAAATATAAACTCTTTAAGTTTTCTATGTATCTCAACCAGGCATGATGTTTCACACACACACAAATACAATCTCTTCAGCTGGGGAGCCTACACAGCTTTTGGAAAAAGCTTTAATGATTTGGACCACCCAGCCAAACATAAAATCAAATGCTCAAGTTCCTCTAGTTAGTGCTCTTGCCTTCTATTTTCAAATCTGATCCTGCGTCATTAAAAAGCGATGAAAGATTTGACATCGATTTCTGCTGCAGGTAGATGAAATAATAACCAAAGGATTCATACACTTGCCTATCTACAAACATGTCTTTGAGTTTTATTGTTGTTATTTTTTTCTTCAGGATTTAAAGTTTCCCTCCCTTCTTACAGAATTTTGCTACAATACGCAAAATTGGCAACATATCATACAGTCAGTTCCACCGTGCAAAAGACAATTCCCAGCTCCCCCACTGTTTACATATAGTCCTATATTGGCCTTGTCGCACCAAAAAAACCTGGAATGCTACATTTAGCATAAGCTCGCAGCAGAAGGCAAGGGGTTACTCAAGCTGTACACGGCAGCTATCCAGTCATTTGCCTCTCACTGCTCTGCCTCCCTGCAGCTGGCACGCTCTTCAGCATCTCTTATTTGCAAAGGCACCAGTTCAACAGCAGCCTGAGACAAGTCAACATTTGCCAGTATGAAATCAGGCCAAGGGCAGTCTCCAACAAGACCTGACAGCAAGCTCCCTGGGTCCAACTCCCTCACTCAGCTCACTTCAAGAATAGAAATCGTTTTTTGGGAAAAAACAGCTATATTACACGTTGCTTCAACCATCCCTTGACAACCCGCCACCTCAGCAAGAAGCTGTTAGCAGGATCAGTCCATCAGCCTGCTCCCCGATGCAAAGCTTGCTCCAACTTTCAGAAATGTTCAGGAGCTTGTGACGAGGTTGGAGCACTCTTGTTGCAGGTGGCTGACAGCTATAAGCGTGAAAGAGATGAAATCCTGTATGAACTTGTAAGCTGCTGTATATGGTGGAGCCTGCCAAGCCTTTCTCCTGCCCTGCTCACACACACACACAGAGCGACAGCAGGGATTCCTCACAGCTCCTTCCGTAGAGGAAACTAAAAGTGATTAGGAATGAAACAGGACAGTTTTAAAAGAACTGTTTAAGCAAATAGAATCCAAAACATAAGTCAATGCATCAGCTCTCGCAAAGGCTCAGGAGGAGGGCGATGAGAAGAGCCTGCAGTTTGTTAAACAGTACTGGTGCACAGGGCTTTTCAGTTGTAAGTTTATTTAAACTGTGCAATAACTAATCTATGCTGTCACAAGGTCTTATTTATGTCTTCCCTTTGTGTGCTTCTGTTGCCATTTGTCAGTCCCATTTACCATGGTGTCTTCATTTAAGAAAGACTGAGAACATTTTGGAGGGCACTTCTTTCTGTGAACTGGAATACTGAGAACCATCAGGCTCTACACCACAAAAATCATCAATAATACATGAATTTATTCTCATGTGTCATGTACTATGATACGATTTTTTTTCTGCTCCCTGCCCTGCTTTCTCATTATCTTTGTGCAACAAGAATAGCTTTGTTAAAGCCAGAAGAGTAAAGAGCAACCAGCCCTATGCTTTAGAGATAATGTTCACCCCACTGCAAATAAATCAAACCCCTTTCTCCTTGTGAGGGGCTTACAAATAGGGAGGCATTTTAACTCAGACAGAGGACTTATCTTCAATTCCTTTGTACTTACCTGTTTTGGCAAATGGGTTTACTCTTCTGACAAGGAAATCAGCTACAAATCAATCATACTATCTTTCTGATGAGTTACAAATTGTCTTCTATTGCACACACAATGTGTTTTTTAATGTATTTTACAGCGAAAATGCCTGGGTAATTTGATAAGTATGCCACATATTAAAGATTTCCCTACAAAATGACAGGCAAAAATATTGCAAAAGGATGATTTTGCAAAAGAATAAAACAAAAGAACTTCCAGGGATGCAGTGCATGTCCTGCACTGTTACTAGTACCTAACAGGTCTGAAAGGCCTTTGAGCGCTGTAAAGATACAATTTAATACTCTTGGTTTTGACATCCACTTGGAGAGAGGCACAGATTCCCCAACTGGAAGCACTTCTCTTAAAAACAGAGCCAAAAAACAATTCAGGTGTTCATATTTTCCAAAAAGATGACAAGTCATCATCTGGTTTATCACTGCAAGCTTCTAGTGCTGCTGGAAACGACATAAAGGTATTGGTGATACCAACAGCACTGCTGGCATTTATACAAAAGTTGCCTTCTGTTATACAGAACTACTCATTATTTGATGCATTTGACTGGAATCTCCTTAAATTAAAAGTCAAGGTAAGTTTACAGTTACAGTTATCTCCTGTTTCTCCCAGATACATATTTCCTATCTCACGATCATAAATGCCAAGTACTAACGAGAAACTCCAAACGTGGATCCTGATACATACTGAAATGGAAACACAGCCAGTCAGAAGCTGTAATTGAAGCAGTAATGAGGGCAATGGAAAGACTGGCCAGCAGAGCACACAGGTATGCTCAGAACTACAATCAGGCACAGATCACCCCTTCTCAGCTTTAAAGAGACCCAAGAGTGGTAAAAAGCTGAAGTAAACTACCTGTCAGATGCCTTCACAAAAACCACGTTCAGCAAGTCAACCTTTTTTTCCTTACTACAGTAATAAGAAAAGTATTCCCTGTCAGCACAGGGCACTCACGTCCATTCCTTTCCCAGAAAAGGAAGGTATGGGAAAGATCTTTTTAGTATTTGGGGTTTATTTTAATTTTATTTTATTATTTAAGACATTTCATTGCCCCTATAACTCTTTGCCAGGCGTATCGTTTCTGGCGTCTGCCTCTGGGCAGCTTAGCACGGTAAGTGCCTGCAAGCAAACATGTTTTTAATCTTCAAGAATAGCTGGATAGCCGCATGTTAATTTTGGCCTGTTTTACTTATGAGTGACACAGTATAACTAGAGCGCCACGATGCATGGACTCAAGACAGGCAGATTTGAATCAAGTAACTATTTTCAACTGCGTTGCCCTCAAGCTGACAGCTCTAAAGAGAAGTATAATTAGCATAGGCTTGTAACTTAACTCTGAGGCAGGAGCTGGAAGCAGCATCTCCCTCCATCTGGCCACTCAGCCTCAGGAAGCCTGGTGAAAGACCTCTGAGGGACACCAGGATGGATCACAGACTCTAGCAGGTTAAAACTCTCACGGTACAGCTTAAAAGGAGACAGACTTTGCTAAGTGACTCATGTTGCCAACCCACACTGGTTAAGTGTAGGCTTTGGGTAAACCATGCAGCATGACAAGGCACTGCTGGAGAAGCCTGAAGATATAACTACTTTCAAACTGCAATGCTATTCTTAGTGGATATATGCATGACACGTCTAAATCCAGCACTGTAAATGGCAATGGCATTTCCTGAAAAGAATAAGAAGGGAGTGGGAATTAGAGAAGAATAAAATCAGATGTCTTCAATCACACTGCTCAAATTATAAGAAAACTTGCCTACTCAGAGTTACGACAGATTTTATATCTTACACAGCTGGGAAAAAGGGGCTTCCTTCTGTAACAGCACCACAGTAATTTCAGAGTCTTCAAAACGAGCTTCCCTTATAACAGCAACTTCTAATTGATCCAAATTGCATATGTACAGTATTCTCATATGGATATTTTTACCCAGTACAAGATGTGGAGAAAAAGAGATCAGTAACATAAAATGTATCGTTATGTATTGTTCTGTGAAGCTGCAGAAGTTTCTTCTGTGCCTCCCTGTGTGTCCCTGAAGGACACTACTGCATGTCACAATTCAAGGAACACACATATCAAAGATATATATACCCATATGTAGATATTTACTCACCAGTTTCAAATAAATTAATGCTATCAAGAATCTTTATGATACGTATTTTGCATGCTTTGCGCATGGGGGATATCTCTCCCCTTGAAAATAGCTCACAATGACCCATCTCACAAGAGCAACCCATAACATGCATAATTTCAAGCATTCTCACTTCTTTTTTGAACTCTATGCACTGAGCAAAACTTGGTCTCTCAAAGCAGCTAACCTAAACCCCACTAACGTTGTCTTTTCTCAGATGAAGACACAGTTTCATCCAGTAAGCAAAAACCATGAAGTTATACAAATTATTTCTGCTCGAAGGGCAAAAACCTTTGCCAAAACTGCCCGACTGCCCTCAGTTTTTGTTGCAGAGGCTGGCAGAGGCTTAGCGCTCCAGCATGGCTGGGGGTGTTTCCCTCTCCCAGCCTGTAATTTGCCCAGCACACTGCCAGGAGAGGACAGCAGCTCTCCCAACTACTTAGCTAAGGTTAGACAGCTGAAACCAGGACAGCAAAGACCCACAGGTCAGCCAAAAGAGATAGCACCAAGAGTAATAAAATGGATCCTACTTACTTCACACCAAATAGCATGAGAGGGTAAAGGAAGACATTGTAGATAAATTTAGGTGAGTCACATCCTGATTTGGCCTCACCAGTGGGTTTCCTTCTCCCCAGAGGCTTGCAGCAACTCACTGTGAGATCACAAATGAAGCCACCATGTTACTCACAGCCAGGGGCAGTCCAGAAAGCTGGCAGCCCACCTCAAAGTCAAGAGCTAAGTCAAAAAACACAAGCAGAAGAGTAGAAAAGAATTGAAAACTGCCACCTGGGTGAGAGAAGAGGGGACATTTCCAGCAACGCAAAAAGCAAACAAGAGTAGGTTTGGATGAAGGCCATTTTGGAAACCTTTCCTTGTACTTCAGACATGCCCAGGAGCCCTGGCCACGGCCCAGACCTGGACCCTTCCACATTAGCACCTGAACAAACAGGGATTGAGGCAAGGGATCCTGCATAAAGTCTTACACGCCAGAAGTCACACTGCATGGATGGGTAGGAGGAAGCCCAGAACAGCCGAGGAGAGAACAAGGAGCCCACCCTAATGGGCAAAACCAGGTCATAGCTGTCTCAAGTTTCCTGGAGGGAAACAAAAGTAATCAAAAAAAAAGATGCTCTTGAGAAGGATATGAAGGAACACAAAATAGTTGCTTTTGGAAGGTAGTATCTGCTAAGTGCTAAAGAAGAAAGCACAAAAATTGCACTAAAAATAAAAATCAGGAGTTGGTGATGAAGGGCCAGCCAGTCAAACCCAGGAACTGCAGCACAGACAGTCCAGTAACTTCTGTTTAGGAAATAAGAAAAAAATCCATGAGTAACACTTCTTCCTCAAATAAGCCTTTTAGCAGAAAAGTTTCATTTTAACAGTAGTCCAGCATCAAGGTATTTTGACAGACTCACTCAGCACGCTGGTAGCGGGCTCTTTACGTGCTCCCACGCTAAATGCATTCTCTCTCCATCTTCACAGAACTGAACATGGGGGATGTAATTCTAGACATTTCAGGAAAAATCCCTGCAGCTGCCAAGAAACACTAGTTAGACATAACGGTGGCGAGGAGAAGGGTTTCTTATCATCCTGATGTGGCATCTGACAGAACTTTACTCTCCAAGTAGCTGCTCCTTCCACATTTCTGTGCATTATGTAAGTGGCAAAGACACCGTTTATTTCCTCAAGCCCAACAAAATCTTATCAAGATTGTTCAGGCAAACCGAAGGAAGATATTGGTGAAGCTAGGCTTCCCATACCCATTAACTTGGGGAAATATAATTTATTTCCATGGGTCTCTCATCAAATATAAAAATCCTTTTTCTCTTCATGTGAAGATATGCCAAGTGACAAGTTGAAGTGGTTTCCGACTCTGGCAGAGCGCGTAAGTGGCTATTTCAAGTCACAGGAAAAATCAGAATTGTCTGAGTTGAAACCTATAATACGGAGCCACTCTCAAGGTACTGCAAAATAAATTTTCAGTTTGAACAACCTTAACAGTGCTCTTTTAAATATAATCAATAGTTAGAAACAGTGGCAGAGAAATGCCAGCCAGCCACGTCCTGTATGCTGAGCTGTTCATTTACCGTGAACATGAAATGGACTATCCCCAGCACATCATAATTTTTTAACATGTAACTTGAAACAGCAAATTAAAAAAATAAACACAAGAAAACAAACAATAACAAATACATTTCAGAAGCAGAAAAATTAGCCAAGTATTTAGAGGAACACGTAATTTGCTAAAATTTGTACTTCCTGAAGGTTCATCAAAGTACTACGAGAGACACAAAGATTGAGAATATTAAATTACAGTCTGTATTACAACACAGTACACATTACAATCCGTGATGTATTAGATTACTGATACATTTTTCATTCAAAAAATTAATCGTGTGAGAGGAGTGCAGGTAGGGAGGGATGGGAGTGTTGGTGTTTGCCTCTTCATTGCTTTCCACTCCAAAAAACCACACTAGTGGGCTGGGGACCCATCCCTTGCATACGGTCCCTCCCAACTAAGATGGTCTTGGGACCTCGACACTACCTAGTCTCGCATATGGCAACATAACACAGGTCTGAAGAGTCAGGACCACTGCACTAGTATCTATAAATTTAAGGAGATTTTTACATAGTGCCTCACAAATTATTTCAGTAACCCCTCAGAGATGGTCTGCCTGTGGTAACTGAATTGCAAGAAATTCCAACATGGACTCAAAACCCGCAACAATACAGGACTCATCACTTGTTTCTTCACAGCCCATCCATGCAAATGGTGTTTCTCACACAATCTATGGCCTTCAGTCAACTACAGTTTAACAGTGCATCGGGACATCCAATTGTGGGCTGAAGTCCGTGCCCATCTCCAAAATCCATTCCTCCTGTAAAATAGTGGACAGCAGTATCTAAGTAGAAGATTTTTTACACAGGCATGTCCAACGGAGGAAAGCAAAGAAGAGCCAAGTAAGTCTATGCAACTCCTCTAAGTTTATATACCATACATGTAAGGAGTTTGAATTTTCAATCCAGTGGCTTATTCAACTGCATGCTGATACAACAGCAAGCCAACACTTGCTCCTTGTTCCTTCATCAGCCATAAATGTGATCCCACTGATACCCACTTCATCCATATCTCTACTGAGGGAATGCAAACAAACAAACAAAAACAAGTATTAGAGCAATGTTCCCATTTATTTACAACTACTGGTCTCAAATGTCTGAGAGATGAGGAAATTATGGTAAAATGTACCTCAACATTACCAAATTGTTTTAAGAACTGATGTTTTTGCTATTCCAAGCTATATACTCATTCATGCTTTTTACAGAGGACACAATGACCTGATTACTTAAGGACCACTCAGAAAGAAATGTAGTGCTTTGATAATGCTTAAAGCCATGAGAAGTTTTCAGTAGGGAATTACTACAGCTCATGAAGGTGGCCCACTTCGATGTGAGAAAATATGAAAGCAGCACCAGTGGATGAGTTAACACTGACTGATAAAACCATATCTGTTGCACTTGAGGTCACTTGAGAATGTAATTTCTATCAGGCTTCTCTGTTGCTGGAAGTCTTAATCATTCACACGCAACCATTCAGCTAATTGGAGCTTGCTTAGAGGGAGACAACTAAAAAAGCACAACTCTTTGGATAAAGCTGTGCCTTAGCACATACTTATCTGTTTGTATTCACATAATGGTTTTTGTCTTGTATGTGGACTGTGTGCAATCTTAGGGCAGCCACTGCCTTTCCTCTCCATGCCTAGCCAGCATGCCCAACACCGAGGTCTGTGTCCACCACAAGCTTGCCATCAGCACCCTCAGCGCCAGATCAGTGTATAGAGAACTAAGTACACAAGTGAATCCTGTACATACTTCTACACAAATTGTCACCCAAGATTAATAGGCAGACAGAAAGCTGTATTTAAAAAAACCCCACAAACAATCAAAAAAATCTCAGCTGACACAATGGGCTCCACCCTTGGCAATGCAGAACACCAGCTGCCTAGGGGCCTGGAGACTATTTCTTGACCATTTTGAAACTTGGTCTGATAGACAGGAGCTATGAGTGCGAATTAAGTTATTAATTGCAATGCCAGATTTTTCTAAAGCCTGCCATATGACTCTAAGCAATCTTAAATATTTATATGCCTCAGTTTTGCTCTCCAGTCTTTCATCTATTTACGCTATAAATTCAAGTGGGCAAGGACTACCTCTCTCTGACAACTCACAAGTGTCCCACAGGTGCACCCCTTGCTCTACAATGCAACTTTAATAGCTACCTCTTCCACAACCAGACTGCCATCTATTCATATATAATCTGAATATAGACATATGTTTACAAGCATACCACACATATATATTGCTTTTCATTTAATCAACTCATACAGGTTTTGAAAATAGCTCTATATTACATAGAGATTTTAAAGGCATCTCTCTCAAGGTTCATGGTCCCTTCACACCAATATCCTGTTCCAAAGCACAGTTTCTTTTTAAATGCAGTATAACCACTCCCCATTAATTTTATCATAGATGAGTTTCAACTCTCATCTGTCTACTGAAAGTGTATAGACACAAGTACTTACACTGTGCACAGCCACTTGATTTGATCTCCATGTCCCCAAAACACCAAACAAGTGGTTTCCATATGTATATATATGCGCACGTACAGCTGTACTACTGGATGGTGAGCATCTGCCCTGCTCTGCCTGAGCCCGATCCCAGGGTAATGATCTACACTGTTTTTTCACAGCTCAGAAAACCAGAAAAGAAGAGATGTGAAGAGCTCTGGGGAAGAGTAGAACCACCTGATGAAAGAGTCACTGAAGAGCTCAAAGACCTTATCTCCCTCTTTAGTCCTTAGGGAAAGATTTTTAACTTTGTTTTAACTTCTAAAAGGTGCATCTCTCACACGTTCCTGAAGATCAAACAGACTTTTGTCATAGTGGTACCAAGGGATTTCATAGGTGCATCGTGGGCTTTGAATGGAATAATGTAAAAAGACCACAGGCATCCTTTCAACACTTGAAACTACAGTTACAGGTAATATAGTAGCTGCTTCAAATGCCTTTAAGTATTTTAAGAATTTAAAGTATTCAAGTAGTTTTCAGTTGCCTTCTTTGTGCCAAGGAGATAGTCAATTCAATGACATTTTCACAGGCAGAATACTGTCTTGACTTTTATTGCCTGCCATCAAATATTGACTACATAAATCCATTTATGGCATGTAAATTATTTCCATTTTGTGTGGCATTCACCAGTCTTTGAGTTATAAAGCACAAATGTTCTACACTAAAAACCTCTGTTACCAAATTATGAACTCAAGAGCTGACTACTTCTGATGTTTAGGTAACAATCTACTACTGAAAATAAGCATTTTGTATGAATCCAAAATAGAGTGTTTGGCTTTTTCTACAAAATAGTCAAGTGTTAACGTCCTTGTAACAGTTCACTAAAGCACGTATAACCTGTATGCATCCCATGGAGATTTTTTGAAGTTTAGCTATTTTAGTTTACTTGATAGTATTCTGTACCTAATGTGCACAGTTATTTCCCTACACAGTATTATTTACAGATTGCATATTGAAAGATCTGAAAGAACATCACATTTTCTCTATTAAAAAGAAAACCACAAAAACAAACAAAAGAAATAGAACGTGAAACCTTCCCTTTATATTAGGGTTTACAAATGCAGCTGCTGATGATTTAAGCTCTTTGGAGACTTTGACACTAAGCATAAGAAGAAAATTGGACTTTCAAATGAGTGAAAGCTGAAACAAGCAGACTATTGTGTAGCCAACTTGAAGATCAACTGCAAAACCTGGATTTTTAACACTGGAGAAGTTACACTTGGCCTTTCAGGAAGAAAGAGAAGGACGTGGTATTAGCATCCTCTGCAAACTAATTGAAGACTAACACTCACACGAACCAAAAATTAAAAGTCAGTCATCTTCCTAAGAAAAGAAGGAGAGTTTGGCAGTACAACAGTCCTCAGAGAAATGCCAGGACAGAAACTTCTGTCGTCGTTGTTCATTCAGCAACTGATGTATCCAATACCTTAGTGTTTGTAAAGAAAGAGCACAAACGTGTGTTCCAGCATCTTTCATGTTGGAAAGAAGCCACGTGAAGCATGCCAACAAAACCAACTTCAACTCACAATTACCGTCATTATGCCATTTCATGCCCCATCCATGGGCAGAACTCTTTTTTAAGTAGGGATAACTCCTGGATACAAAAAAAAGAGGTTCTCTGCATGCTGCTGTGAATTGTCCTGTACACCCTTCTCACCTGTTCACTGCTTTGCTTTGCTGTCAAGCCACAGTAAGATACTTCAATTTGAAGCAATACCCACTTACTTTGAAGGCTCTGCTCTGACCACAAATTTTCATTGACTACACCTGTCAAACCACCTCTGCATGCCAGTTTACACTGGCTTTGCTTGCAAGGTCCGCCAAGCCAGCAACATTCAATCTGACAAGATGCAGTTGATTTAAAAGAACACACACCTACAACTCATTTTTCTCTGGCCATGGAAACAGACCTAAACTTGAGCTTATTTTAAATTCTGCTAAAGCAAATGCCAATAATTAGAAGTGAAATAGCATAAGCATCTTTTAATAAAAAAAAAATAAAATAATTACTTAAAGTGTAAAAACCCAGCCAGATTCACCCTTTCCTTTTTCACACTGAAAATTCAGATTAGCTTTCGGTGTGCGCAGTTACACACAGGCATCAGAAAGTCTGTGAAAGTGTTAAGGTCCTGGAACCAGAGCTGGTAGATCAGATACATACTCGTCCCCCTCTTTACAATTAATGACAACACAGAGGCTTCTATTTGACTTCAGCAACTTCGATCGGGGGGAAAGGATAGGGGTTGTGTGGGGGTTGTGTGTGGTGGTGTCTCCTCCTTTCTCAGTCCTTTGCAAGTTTGCCAGGGCAGCAGCGCTGAGATGCAAATACGATGCCCAGCGTGAAAACGCCCTGGGCTGCCCCAACCTGCGCTCCCCCTGCTTAACCCCAGAACTGATAAAACCTTCAATCGCGCCTAATAACCCGGGAATCTAACCCAAGTATGAGGTTTCATTGAACCCGACGGCCGTTCCGGGACAAGCCGNCAACCCGCCGCCCGTTCCGAGACAAGCCGAGGGGAGGGAGAGCTCAGAGGACGAGACAATCCGCTCCGGGCGAGGAGCAAACAGCCAGGGGCCCCCCTCTCACCCCTAGGGGCCCCCCGACCCCTCCAAGCTGCCGGGGCACCGCGGAGCTCCCCTTCCCCACC
>WEIS01002075.1:336-15180 GCA_013389965.1 Todus mexicanus | reverse complement strand
GAGGAGGAAATTTCAGTGCAATCTGTGCTTAGCTGCTTATCTTTGAAATGCCCATGACTGGGTTGTTTGTTTCTACCCTACAATAAACAAAAAAACAAATGTCTGCAGCATACCATGCAGTGACCCATGAACTTCAGTCCAGATGTAAATACTTAACCTGTTCATTGGCTCATGTATTACTACATGCAGGGATGGGACCTCCCCATAGAGAAAGCGCAAAATTCTGACAGAGCAGGAATATCCGTGACAGAAAGCAAGTCAGCAGGATCCCACTTCCCATCTAGCAGGATAAAAAGGCTATTGTTTCTGGCAAAGACAAAATTTTGAACCTCAGGAGTGTGGAAACAGTAACAGGCTAATGAATTCTTCCTCAATGCACGTAGCCACCAGCCTTTAGTCAGCACACATGAGGGGTTCAGATCCTACATGCACTACGCGTGCTGGGGACAGTGCTAGGATCGAGGAGAACAGCTAAGCTCATTTCCCATCTTTGTGCCCAAAGTGCATATGGGAATAACAACATGAAGGCAGAGGAACATGGTCAGATCAAACGTCTGTCTAGCTCAGCATCCTAGCAGGGGCCAGTAGAAAATCCTTAGGGAAGATCCTTATGAATGGGAAATGCAGAGGCTGAGCCTCTGCTTGGCTTCCTCTCCTGGTTTCCAGCAACCAGCAGTTTAAAGGCACTCTAGGCCTGGGGTTGTGTCCAGACCACCAAGTTTAACAGCCACCATGGGCTTTACCCTCTCTCAATTTGTCTAATCCCTCTTTGGATCCGTTACTCCATAGCTGTGTGATAGTGGCAAATGCAAACACAGCTTGGCAACTACACACACATGCCCTTGTCTGGGTACAAGGATCCAAGCAAGCCTGCGCTCGCTAAAGGAAAATGAAATGTAAGAAAGCCTGGCCCTTAGGAACCTTCCATCTTTCCCACTCCTTTTTTCAATTCTTAGTTTCCAGGCTCCTCAGGGCACTAGATGCTGTCAACTCTGCTTTCTTCTTCCTCTAACTCCTTCTAGAGGCAGATGCTGTAGGAAGCCTGGGCAGTAAGGTGGTCACTGTTATGGAGTACACTGATGACAAGCAGCTGCTCACCACAAGCAGCACTGCTGGTAGTGGCTATATCAAAGGCTCATTTTAAAATGGTCCTGACACTTTATTTCACACAAGGGGAGGTGGGCTGAGGATGATTGAGATGAGCATAATAAAGCCAGGTTATACCTCATCTGGTTGCTATGGCAAATAGCGCCCTGAGGGTCAGATTATTTTTCCAAAGCTTTTATGTGCTCCACTGTTCCTGATTGCCCTGTGAGCAAGGGAATTAAGTCTCTTTAAAATCTGGCCCTTTGGTTTCTCTACTGGAGTCTCCTCATCCCTAACAATTGTTGCTGGTGGAAGCTGTTGCTCTGTTTGCTGTCCTGGGTTTGCGCCTGGTCCTTGGCTGTTCCTAGGGCAAAGACTCATGATCACCAATGTTAGTGGAAAGCTATGCTCCAGCCTGGTGGACCTACACAGCAGCAACAGGATTTGGCAGCAAGGATTTATGAAACACCTCAACCTAACCATAGCTAAAAGGCATCACTACTGGGTTCCCACCACTGAAAGCCATGCTAAAAGCTGAATTTCAAATTTTACACTGTGGGACCATTTAACACAAGTGGAAGCAGGTTTATAACCTTATTTGGCCTTATTCATGCTGAACACTACTGCCATAATCTAGTCTGGTCACAGCAGAGTTCACACTTTTATGGGTTGATGATGATTTACTATGACGGTCATTTACTTTGTGCAGAACAAGCCATCACCTGCTGGTGCCAAATCACTTGCCTCTCCAATAGCCAGTTGCCCTACAACAGCCTCACTTCAAAGTCACAAGCCACCTTCATGACTGAATTTTCAAGAATGTTTTTGGAGAATTTGGAATCTCCTAGAGACATCACAAAATTGCTAATGGCTTCATGGGAAATGAAGGTAGATAAGTTGGTAAAACTCCAAGGAAAAAAAGAAGGATATAAGAATGCAGATACATTGTGCTTCTACAATATCTCTCCCATGGCCCATCATGCTCACCTTTGGTCTACTGGGTAACCGGTCGCAAAGCAGAAGGGGATTGTTCCCAGAACTTTGTGCTCTGCTCCTTTGGTCTGTTATGTTCCTTCAAGCCACCTCACATGCATTTGCTCCACTCTGCATGTCTTCCTCTGTCTCCCATAAGCAAAAATCTAGCTCGCTTTTGCTCTGAGGCTTTTGGTTTTGCTGCTTTTTGCTATGTGACCCACAGAGCTGGTGATACGGCAGATGACAAAAGAAATCAGAAGCAAAGTGGTAGCTCTGCCAGACAGAGCTGGACGCAATGCACCAGCCCTGCCCAGAAGAGAAAGCAATTCCCACAGAACAGCACAGGCATCTAAGAAAGGAGCTTGTCAACTTCACCAGAGTTTTCTCCAAACTGGTGCTAGATCTGAGGATTGCTTGGAGATTTTCCTGTTGCTTTTTTTAACACCTCTCTTTGTCCTGACTTCTTATCTGCCAGCAACCGAAGCCAGTTGGCTTAATGAGGAGTGTACAAAAGGGAACAATGAAGAGTGGCTTTCCAATCAGACAAGGACGCAGCTTCAGCAATGGCAACGGACATCCTAGGCTTAGTGGTTTGTCATAAAACACGGAAAATAAGGAACAATGAATTGCAGAAAGCCTGATATTGAGCACTTGAATGAAAAAAGATCATGAGTTTTCAGTTCAGACTTTAAGAATGTCAATACTGTGTAATGAAAAAGGTAAACAGAAGTGTTTAGTGCTTTTGCTATCAAGTCCCCAAATGAAAAATTATGAAGTTTTATTACTTATTTTCAAAAATCATATACAGTCTAGAGCCTTTCTCTTTGGCTGCTAATATAAAGATGATGGTGAGCTATAACATCATGACACAGTGACTGCCCTTTAAAAGAGGAAAGAACTCCAGAACTTTGGTTTGCTAATATGGTGTTCACTGAGAGACTATTTTAATAAAAAACCTACAGGATGAGGGCAGGTATCTACAAGCTGGAGCTATAACTCAAATTCTCTTTGCTACGCAGAAGATTCAGAGGTAACATTGGCCAAGGACTTTGGCTCTCTATGCTTGATTTCACTCATAAGTGAAGCGCAGCACAGTTAAGCATGGGGAGCCAGAGATCCAGTAGTAGGTGGCCCATGGAAAACTTTGGCTAAGAAACCAAGATTGGGTTGTCCTCTAAGGTCTGGAACAGCAAGTACCCAAGAATTATTACTTACGGTTATAGCAGATATTTTCAGCTTGAGGTCTCTGTGACGTATGGAGGTCATCAATGCCTTTTGTTAGCAAACTTAAATTCACTAAACAGTGATGTGTCCTTCCCTTAGAAAAAAATTCATGGGTCTACAACCAGGGAAGAAAAAAGTTGGAAGACATAAATTTATGGAATTGAATAAAGCTGTGATTTCTGGCCCTGACACTTGCTTGATTCTTATTGTGATGTGCTTTGTCACTCCTTGATGTCTGCATAGACTCACCTGAATATTTTGCCTGTGATTTCTTCCTTTTCTGCTGCAGGCATTCCAAAGGTCGGACCCCATAAACAGCTCACAGTAGCTTGGTTACTCTTTGACACAATTTAGCCCCTTCACTGTAGGAGCACCAGATGCCTCGCTGATCTGCATAAGCACAGTTCAATTTTGCTCAAGGGGAAACAGACACAGAAAGACAAAATGACTTGGCAAATGTCAGGACACAAACAAGAGAAATCTGAGGCTCTCACCCTTCCACAATCCCTTCCTTTCTGTTAGGTCCTCCACAGAAAAGGTCTCACAAGCACTCCCAGGCCTGTACCTGGGAGATACAAGACCACAAAAGTGCTCACGACTCCTGCAGAGCTGGCAAGCTTTAACTCACACTGTCCTATCTCCATGACTGCACTTCTAGCCTCCCTGAATGGAAACCAAAGGAAGGCAATGCTGAGCTTGGGTTATTACCACGGCCTGGTTTAGCTGGCTGTGTTAACCACACTCACATAAATTCCAGAGTTGTGTGCCCCAGCAGCAGCGTGCAAAGCCAGGTGCCCCAGCCCACAACAGGTCACATAGATGTACCCTCATGGATGTCATGGCCTGCACTAAGCTGGGCATTCAGTAGCAGGGCATTTGCCTGGCCCAGGTGACGGATACAGGGAATAGCGGTCAGAGGGAAAGTAATGCCATCTCATCAATTTGTGCTTCTGGGAGACAGAGATGAGCTAAGAGAGGAATGGGGCAATTGTGGTGGTGCTTATGGGCTCTGATGGGGCTGAAGAAACAAAACACCTGTCAACAGCATTACAGTGGAACATAGGAATGCCTGTGTACGGACCAGCCCAAGGTGGCAAGGGAGGGAGGAGTTTGGAAGGAGACTTTCTGAGATGCTCTATCTGATCTAATGCAGACAGTTCGCTCTTTTTTTTTTTTTTTTAATTCTTCATAGTTACTCATTTTTATCTCACCTCTGAGACTCTCTCTGGAAAGGAACAGAAAGCAGGACAAGGTGTGGTTGGATGGAGAATAAGCAGCCAACAACAGGAAGGAAGGAAGAAATGGACTCTGAGCTTTAGGAAGGACACGTTCAGCTCTAGTAGCCTAGGTCTTTGTTAGGTTTTATGCCTGATTGGGCCAATTCAAATATTTGTTAAATGAAGCAGAAGCATTTGTGTCTTCTGGCATCCAGTGTTATGACTATAATACCTTTGAAGGATATTCCACGGAAGTTCTTCAAGCTTTACCATGATCTATGAAAAAAGACCTTGGCGTCCTATCCTTGCAGGAATGTTGTCTATGTCCAAATGACAAAAAACAAAAGATGAGGATTTCACAGTCACCAAATCATTCTCTTCTTCCTAAAGGGAAGAACTTTCAACTCCAGGGTTGAAGAGGCATATTGGTTTTGAACTTTAGGGGTATTTTACCTTCTTGGATACTCCATTTGTATTTCCTGCTCTTTGTCCTACCAGAAGGAGCCCAGAAGAACAGAGAATTAATGATTAAAGGCTTGGATTATTTCTGCTAATTATGAGTGGGCAGCTAAGCTGCATTTCCTTGCAATGTTAAATCACCTGTGATAGTGAGCATGAAACCTCTCTCACAGGACACTGAAGTACCTTCTCCAGTGATCAAACACAGCACATCAGATAGTCAGATGACAGAGCAACACTGCAGGAGGACTCCTTTGAGATCAGGGGATCCACTAACAGAGCACCTCTCAGCTGTGACCACCAGGTAATGAGTAAGCTGCTGACAGATGAGGCCAGATAGCTGTCCTTTGAAAGCGAGGTCAGAGAGTACTACAGAATGGAACTGCCGATGTATGACTGGAGAATGACAAGGCCTTGAGGGGGATGCCAGATGTGGGATTTCCCTGCTCAGTAAATCCTGTATGTTATGTGTGCACCCAGCAAATATACTTTTGACCCTTCTGTGCTGGTCTTAATCAAACTGGGCCCTTTATGGAGGCAAGCGACTACAAACGTTCTCAACAGCAAGGAGTTGCTTGAGTGTCTTGAGGTGTTCTCTCTGCAGAAGAACAGGATAGCCTCCTTCCAGCTATCTCCCTCCTCCATCTTATGGACCACATCTGATCTTAAAAGACCTGGTAATGAGCATGCTTTGATTAAGGCCACTGAGAATTATTGATTTTCCATTTGGGAAGGAGATTATGCATTGAACTGAAACAGAAAGAAAAAAATCCCAATATTCAGCAGAATGAAACAATTAATTCTGGCTGACTGAAGCATTTGAAGTGACCCCAAACAAATGCTTTCCTTCTACTGCCTTGGGGCTTTAAAAAAGACTAAGAGGCAAAGAAAGTCAGAGAGGGAGGCTAGGTGTCCTAGCCAAAGCCATTGAAAGAAATGCTGCCTTTCTCCTCATTTTGTGGCTGAAGGTCTTAAGCAATAGTGAGCAGGGGCTCTTGCCTGGGATGTGTACAAATGGGCTTCAAATTTTTGGTCAGTTCAATTCAGACTAAGGGATTTGTTTTGACATTTTAAGAGAACGTGAGAGAATGGACACGCTATCTGGGTGGTGGTGTTGTTCTGCTTTCTAAAAATGGTAACTTTATAGGCAAGAAGAAGTAAATGTATGATGAGAAGGACATGAGGCTGGAGCTGAAGGAAGTGAGATCCAGCTGTGAGCAGTGAACACCCCTATTCTTGTGCCTGACATTGAGAATGACTGAAAATCACAAATGAATGAGGACAACTTCGACCAGGATGCTGGAAAGAACATCCTGATGGTGGGGAGATTCATCTGGGGAGCCCTTGTGCAGATCTGTGAATCAGCCATAAGGGGTATTTGAACTTGGGTCAAGAGTATTTGAACCTATTGCCTGTGCACCAGGAAGTCAGGGGAAGATTCAAAAACAACCCCTCTTTGCAAAACAGGCTCAAGTCTCTCAGAGGAACTAGCCCCTCCAGATGGAAATGGTTTGTTTCAGAAATGTCAGAGCAGAGCACAAATAATGCTGGTGGCCACTCACTGTTGGCTTTTGACAAATTAAAGGTGTGCCCAATGCCCTCATCCCTGAATGCATTTCTTTAACCAGCATTGCCACAGATACAAAATGAAGGACAAGCATAACATGGGAACTTACTTAGTCTTTGGATACACAATATGATGGCACATTCGTTACCTAGACTCACTGGCTGCTAACTCATGTTGCTTGTTCTGCCAAGTCCACATAAGTCATCAGGAGAAATGCAAACACATTTCCAATTTTTTTTACATGAATTAGAGTCACGGCATATTCCATATCCTATGGAAAATACTTTTTAATTTTTTTTTTTCATCTTGTACCCAGCAGTTTTCCTCCTACACATCACGGAGACAAATAAACAGCCCTAAAATCAAGCCAGGGAGGTTAGCAGGCTTGATACTGTGCTCTGTCTAACTAAGCCAGTCTTTTACATATGTTACATATTCACCTTTTCTCTGGCATCTGCATTGCACTTGGGAAAACACTCGCACGCAAAGGGATGGGCTCTGGGGAATGGAGAAACATTATCTAGCACGGGAATACTCAATTAATTTTCAGCAAGCAGCTTTTATAATACATAACATACACTTAACATAATACACTTTGGTCTGGTGCCAGAGATTCTAAATGATTAGGCTGTATCAATTTACTCTTGAAACACTGATTAAAATCTCAAAACTTTCATAGCAAATGATGCATGAACCAGAATCTGAAATGTGATGATTGAAATATTGCAATGTCACAGATTCATCACACAGCCTTTCCAAATCCACTCTCAGTTTCAGCTGGCCCCTTAAATGTTCTACTCACACATCCTTGTGATCAGCTTTTTTCTCCCACTCGTCTCCCCCTCCCCAACCCTCTGCCTCTTGGAAAGATAATAGCTAGGCCTTAATTGAAGCAAACAGGTCATTAAAATAGTGATTTTGTAGACATTCACAATGACAGACATTCATTCACTGCCAAAGACAAGTAAAGAATCAAGGACTGGATATTTCACGCACATTAATTCTACCATAGACCAAATCAAAGTTAAACATCCTCCTCCCTTCTTACTGTGAGAAATTGCCATTGGGCACAGAATTTAAACAAAGAAAAATGAAAATAACTATTCAGCTCTTGCCCTGTGAATCATGGCCTAGCCTCGAAGCAGGTCTTGACAAATGGTGTCACACCTTCTCCTATGAGAAGGACTCTCGTCTCCTGTTTCTTGGTGAACAGTCACATCCCATCACTTGTTGCAGATAAGAGAGGTCAGATCACCTCAATTACTTTTACAGCCTCTCTGTAGGACGACTCTCATTACAGTGTCACTAAAACGCACTTAGTTCTCACTGGAATCCAGAAAATCTGAGCCAAATTGCCTGCTGTGTGAAGCACATTGTCCAGAGAAGATGCCTGACCCAGGAACCACTGTACAAGAGGTTTTTTAAAACGATACTTTAGCACCAAGCCATTGCTATAAATCTAGCATTGGGGCTCAAAAGTCTGTAAAGTACACTTGGCCTCCTTCAAATTGTCAGTTACAAGTCCCTTACTTAGCTGTCAAACTGCATCATTTCCAGGGAAAAGTGATGGGAGATTCAGTCTGCTAGTGAGAACATCCTGACCTGCTCTGGCAAAGGAGAGCAGTCATTGCTCTGAAGGAGGCATCTCAGCCTGGACTCACCCCTTTTCAGGCAAAGTTGAGAGTCGTATTACACTAGATTTTTTTTCCTAAAACCCCTAGAGAGAGACGTCACTGGATCTGTTGTCAGCACTCAACTGAAGACACGTTTCTGGCTCTAGTGGCTCTGGAGGAAACTGCTCGTAACAAAGTGTTCAGTTGAATGCCTAAAATGAGGTGAGGTGACCTGAACCAAGCGGAAGCCCAGTGTAGCTGCCTCCACATGAACTGCTTGTGTCTTCCATTGCCAAGTCCATTGGTAGGTTAGGACCAACCATAACTGGCATCACCTTAGCATCTAAGGATGCTAGGAACTAGGGCCTGGGTAGATGACATCTGCTCCAAACATTTTAGGGGACACGCAAGGGATGAAAAAGTCAGAAGTGAAATCATATACTAATTTCAAGGTGCAGCGTAGATGCCTCTCTAGAGCCAGTGGCAGTCCCCCAGTGGCTCCTCTCTTCCCTCCTGGTTCTGCTTTCCACTATGCTTTCCGCATACTTGAACCCGTGTCCATGAACAATCTTGGTCCATCAGACACCACCACTAGGAGATAACTTCTGTGTTCTTTTGAGAGCTTTTACTCTGCTCCAGCTCATGATGTATGTGTGCAAGGAGGGGAAAGAAAACACCCAACTGAGTGAGATCATTTTTCTCTTCTCATCTCAAGCATTCAGCCTGTTAGCCAGGGTTACTGGAATAAAGCAGGGAAGCTCTTTTTCCATAGCAAGCCATCTGGTTGACATAGACTCACACTGATGCTAATCTGTTGGTTTCTTTCTTTTTATTATTTTTTTTTTCCCGAGGAACACTTCATCTGCAGCTGTAAATTCAGACCTGCTCCCTCTGTGTGCGGAGCATTCATTTTGCACACGTATTTATTACCGCATTATGCCCCATTGTAGGTGTCAGGAAATCATTGTTATCCTTGGTGTGTCTACGTTGTTCTAATGTCAGGGATGTACTTTCAAATGGAAATTAAGCAATTATGTTTCACATGGGGAAACCTGACAGACGCATAGATTTTTACACCACTGGCAATGTCGCTGTCACAAAAGCAGACATTGTTCTCGGCGGACTGTCAAAGAAATATAATGTATTTCAAGAGCAAAGCGGGAGGGGGAGTGGAGTAAGGAGGGGGAACGCGGGGTAATTAACTGTGTGATTCGAGTTCATAGATCACGGAGCTGTTTAACTTCAAAATGCAGTAACGACATGACAATGAGGCTACTTAACTCATCCTTGAAAAAGAGGTTTCCAGTAGCCTTTTAAAACACAAATAAATGCTTTCAGTCCTGTCTTCACCTCCAGCCTGGTTAAACTGGGATGCTACTGCGTGTTTACGCTTTGCACTGTTTATTTAGGAATTGGTTTAAGTAGTCACCAGGACAAGTGCCGTAGGAATGATGAGCCATGATGATTCCCAGATTGTTGAACATCAGTCCTCTAGCTGAGCTGGCTGGGAGGTGTTATTAGGGTAGGGAGCTGGGGGATCCTTCACCTGGTGAGAATTGTGTGCCGCACGTTGGTGCTGTGCATGAAATAAGGCTGCGGACTTTCTGCTCAGTCACCATGGCTCTGTCGTTGTAATGCAGCACACAGCACCAGTCTAGAGTCTCATGAAGCACAACCCGCCTTCCCTCCTCCTTGTCTCCCCCCAGTTATTTTTGGTTTATTACAGGCTTTATTCAGCAGTCTTTTGTGTAACACTCCTCTGCCCTTAGTCATTAGCTTCATACTACTCCTCCGGGTGTAATAGACCAACAGCAGTCCTAAGCCGGCAGCCAGTGAGCGCAGGCAAAGGGCTGTACTCATGCCCAGTTGAAATCAACAGGAATCTTGGGCCCAAGGAAGAGAATATCTTAAAAAACAAAGTCTTTTTTAAATGTTTCAATCAAATATTCACCAGTAAACACACAGATTTTACAGCAAAGGCTGTAAAGCTGTACAGTGATGTACATTGAAAACTAAGCATCCAGTTAAATGGATTTCTAGACAAGAACAAAAAAAAGCACCGAGGACGGTTCAGGGATGTTTAACCGATGTTTTAGATGGCCTAATCTAGTAGTCTTCACTAAGGCAAAATTCTTACAATTGAGATTACAGAGGGACAACTGAAGATCAGGATTCCTGTGAGCCAAGAGCTGCACGAACATGACTGAGGAAATGGCCTCAACTCAAGGAGCTCTCATTAAAAAATACAAGACATCACAAAAACACTGATGGGGGAAAAGTAGAGACTTCTATGCTTCCTACCCTCCACAAGACAAAAAAAGGTATATATCTCACCCCAGGTTTCAGTGGAGTTTTGGAGTGTGCCAAGAACTGAACACAGACTGTTCAGGTGCCAGTCCTGGCTTTTAAACTCCTCCTCTGTTCAGTCAGGTCACATTTACCTGTGTGAGAGGGGAGTAAAACCCACAGCTGTTGGTTTGGGTCCAGCTGGGTGCAGGTGCCCAGGGTATGCTGCTCGTACAGATGTGAAGCAGAAGCACTTGTAGGGCACGTGGACACATCTGCTGAACTTGAGAAGACCCTATCTCATCCCTGAAGCCCAAGGAGCCTTGCTGGAAACTGTGCCTACTGCCACCCATAGGTCTCAGGCTGGGAACCGGTGTTGATGTAATTGGCTTCAGGACATGAACCCTTCTGACCCTGTCTTATGCAGCTTCTTTCTCACTTTTCCTACCTACTCATTGACCCTGGTCGTAGGCTCTGGTTTTAATTATTTTTTTGGTCCCCCAGAGAAGGAATCACTTGCTCATTAATACATTTCCCTCCCGGTCCTTCCTCCTTTCTCATTTATTTCATTCCCATTTCCTTGCAGAAGACAAACCACATGAAATCTGAAAGGCACTCCCTGAAGACATCAAAGATTACTGGACAAACAAGTGCTACTGTAGCACCAGTAGATTAGCACCACGTGGCTTCTTCAACAAGAGGTAAAAATCAATGCCTCACAGATTAGGTGGGTAAAACGAACAAACAAAAAAGTCCAAATGATACAGCTCCCTGGAAGTGCAGAAGGAGCATCAGTATCAGCATCAGCTGGGCTCCTGTCAAGTAAGGCTGGGGTGGAGGGAGATGATCTTTTTCAGTCCTCTGAAAATACATATTTTACAACACCTTAATAAAACACACAAAATCTTTTTGCTGCTGATAGGATTCTAAAGGACAAAAAGAAAGTTCCTCTTGCTTTTTTCCCCAGATTGGCTGTGTTTGTGCAATTACGCTCGAGGCAAGCATTCCTTTGCTCTGCTTAAACATTTATGAAGTCTTTCTTTTATCCAACACAGTGCAGTGTTTGCTTTTGGTCTTGTACACTGCTACCTCACTTAACTGGGTCATCATCACCCCCTCCCTTCCTTGTACCACCTAGTTCAGCTCTCCTTATCAGGTTGGGCAGCCTATTGGCAAAGATGCTTTTGCTCCACTTTGTCAGGTGGACCCTATCTCTCTCCAGCAGGGCCTCAATCCTCAGAGTGGGCCCCATGGTCATAAATGCCCAATTCCTGTTGGCACCAGATGTGCAGCCAGGTGTTGGCCCACTGAAGCTATTTGTTGCTTCCCAAGCCCTTCCCTTCACTCCTGGAGACCATGTACCGTGAGCATAATGGCTTAGGCTCTGCCAACCTATAAACATAAGGATGTTAATACACACTGTTCATTTAAACTCAGTGCTTCCAAACCCCAGGACAGAATTTAGCTACGCAACTCCCATTCTGCGCAGTAGGATTTGTGTGGTTACACTTTGGCAGAGTTGAAAATACTCACACACACATAGAGCAGAACACATGGACCAAAGTATGAGGACATCTGAGAATGTCACTGTTTGTAGTTATTCCACAAGTCCTCTGGGACAAATACCTCATCTCTTAGTGGTCTTCAAAGCCAAGTAGGACTTTTTTGTTCACTGTAAAAATAAACAGGCTGCTATAGAGAGCTGCTGAAAAAGGCCTTGGAAAACTCTGCACCCAGAATCTCTCTGATCCTTGCAAGTGCTACTGGCAAACTACTTTCTGGGGTGTTTTTCTCTTAAACAGGTCCAGTAACATTTTCTTCCTGTCATGGAGTAGCATGTCCATTCTAATGAGTTCCTGCTTTTAGCAGTTGCTTGCTACCTAGTGGTTTTCACATACCGCTGGCACAAGTAAAGAAGAACATTTACAGCACAACTCCCAGACAAAATGAGAGGATGGAAAAGTGCTGATCCATAGTCCTCTTTGATCCCCTGTGCTGTCCAAGCACCCTCTCTCCTCTCTGCCCTTCCTACTCCGGCTCCTTTGTTTTCCATCTTGAGCCTTTCCCCTCTCCATAACTTCTTGCAAAAAAATTACTCTGATCCCTGTAGGAGATCATTTGGCCCATGCTGCTGATCACTAAGCAGTAGCCCTGGAAAGGAAAAGTCAATCTCTTCCAGCTTAACATATGCACACAGGGGCAACTTGCCTTGGAAATAAAACACACAGTAGACAATCCTCTCTGAAGGTTTTCTCTCTCCCAAAGCTGCACTCTTTAACCAACCAGCTGAGCAAAACCAAATGCAGCACACTCGCCGCAGTTCTGCGGCAGCACATCCATTACAGATTTCATAGAAATGTGGGAAAGGGAGTCAAGATGAGATTATCTAGCACCCTCACTAACTGAATCTTGAAAACCTCCAGCAACAGGGAATCTATCACAGGCCTGTAGAAGTTGATCCAGTGAATGATTTTTCCTACCACAATAAATTCCTTTCTAGTGTCAAAGTAAAACTTCACCCAGTGTAACTCACCTGTTGCCCCTTGTCTTCTCCTTGTCTTCTCATGAAGAGAAAGCCTCATTTGTCTTTTCTAGCTGCCCTTCAACTACTGGAACACTGTGATAAGGTCAACCCTGAACCTTTCTTCTCCAGGGAGAAAAGACCTAACTCCTTCATAGGGCAGGTTCTCCAGTCATTCAATCATTTTTTTGGCTCTCCTTTGGACTCTCTCTAGTCTATCCATGTCTTTCTTGAATTATGGGGGCTGGAACTGGACACAGTTCTCCAGGTGCATCCTAACAAATGTTGAGCAGAGCAGGATCATCATATCCCTATCTCTGCTAGATTTCCCCACTACATTCAAAATTATTTCCTCACTTCAATCTCTCCCCATTTCTGCCACTGCTCCATCTGCTTAGAGCTGGAGCAGAGCATATGCTTATGCCTATGCTGGGTGTGGAGCACTTGTGGAGGTTAAAATTCTGTCCTGCCTAGGAGGGGTGTGCATGGGGAATTCACAGATCTTTCCCAAATAACCTGTCATTCAATAAGTTATCCTGGGAGCAACTATGCTGCTAAAACCCCATTAACATGTGGGTTTTTTTGCAAAGCTTATGTTATAACCAGACTCCAGAAAGGCTAGAAATTACAATCTGTGCTTACTAATGGCAAAATCATTCTAAAGCAGCACAAAAACTGCTAGTTTTTGTCTGTGGGAACAAATGGCAGCATTAAATTCTCCACAAAGCTTCTATTCTGCAGAGTCTAGCCTATACCAGCAATTCACGACTACGATCTAGAGAAAAATTTCCCTGCATCAAGATTTGGGAGCCTGAGTCAGGGTCGTTACTCTGCAGCAGGTTGTCTGCCTCATACGGTGTTACGAAACAAGTGGTAATCTCACATTGCTTTTCCTGAAATCGGAGCAAATCAGTGTCTCTGTGTAGCTCTGGTCTCCAAAGAGGTATTTCTGCTTGTGGTAGGCATATGGGAATTCAAAGAAGTTCAGCTTGAGTTCAGCGGATTCAGTTTTAAATGTATTTTTATTTCAACTGTAATCCTGTGAGCTAGAAACTGTCACAACTTACCGTGATGAGGTAGGGAGACATAATTCACAGTTTATAGATTGAAGGCTGAGGGACAGAGTTGAAGTGCACTTGGATATACTCTTTCAGCTGAGCCTTAACAGCTTAAACAGTTACGACCCTCTGGCTGTTGGTTGCTGGTTTAATTCACATTGAAAGGCTGAATATGCCTCGCACAACAAGCCACAGCATCGCAGCCAAAGAGGCAAGGGGCAGTTAACAGCTGAGAAGAACTAGAAATTAAGGGGCTAAAACTCCTTAAAATCAGTCACAAGAGTACATATGGAAAGGAGGGGGGGGGAGGCCCATATTGATTTACCTGCCTTCATTGCTTGCAGATAAAGTAGATAGCCTAGCCTAGTATTTCAGCGCTGCTTTGTGGGCTGATGGGAAAGTTCTAGGCAACAGAGAGTGGACTGCGAAATCGTTACAAAGAAATTTTGCCCTCTCATATACAGAACGGTATTTTTGGGAAGGGTAGTAATAGGGCAAATTTTCAATTACTATTTTAGTGGACTGTAAGGGAAAAAACCATGACAATACTGTAGAATCTAAGCTGTAGGGTGGAAAAAGGAAGGTCCCTACAGAACAGGTTAAAAATTATGTATTTATAAAATGAGGAGAAAGAGAGAGAGAAACAATACTTACCGGAAAGCTAAAGAGATCTTGGCCTACCCTGTCTAGCCTGGAGGCTAAATTCAATTCATCAAATACAGGACTGCCTCCAATTCTTGAAGGCACTACAGTCACATTGAAGATATCTCACTGTGCATGAGAAAAAGCCCCAGCTCCAGTGGTTGATTCTTCCTAGTATACAGAAGTCACTTTTTCA
>WEIS01002072.1:1041-15694 GCA_013389965.1 Todus mexicanus | reverse complement strand
ATCTTATATTTTGTTTGCTACCTCTTGTAGAATCTGTTCAATAGCTATTACTTTTTCCTGATTGTATGAATGCAAATGTGCAGTGGTTCTGTAGCTTCTTCTGTTCGTGACTAAAAGCACTTGCTTTTCCCCCTTACGTGTTGTCCTGGGGTGGTTATTTGTAATGGATCCATCAGTACAATTCAGTGGTGTTGCACAGGGATAGAAACATAGCTTGCTATTTCTCTTGACTTTTATGTTCCTTGCTTGCGAGAGAAAAATAATGTCTTGTCAACCTGATCTTGTCATGCCATCTCAAATTCCTGCATGTGGCAAAAAAAGAAGGAACGAGGCAGTAATTAAAAGCTATCAGGCTTCTATACAGAGTGGGAACAAGTAGGATGAAGACCTTAGAGTTAAGAGAAGTCATGATGGAAATAATAAAAAGCATCATTGCTCCAGGAAAGGTTGGCTGACCCATCTTTTGAAAGTACAAGAAGGAGGAAGTACTGAATTAAGACTGAAATTTGAGCATCAGAAATTCTGCTTTCTGATGGAACTATGTGTATTGTGGGATTGCTTTTTCTTCTTAAGTTCAGTTTTTGAACTGTGTTCAAAACTAGACTGTATAAGGTTGCAGGATAAGCCTTCAAACCACAAATCAACCTTTATCTGACTGGAAAGGGGATAAACGTCGTCTTTGGGAAGCTGATCCTTCTTTGTCCATTTATAGGATTTCCTTATGTGTGTTGTTAAGTGTTGGGCAAGATGCAGCAATGGCCAGATGTAGTGCAGGACTAATAGAGATGAGTTGTGCTGTGNAAAATTCTAATCATGCCTATACATCCACAGCCTTTTTGTCTCCTAAACTAAGCTGGAAAAGGTGTTACTGAAGTCTTTGAGCAGTGTGCATATTTTTGCTCTCTAGTAGGTAGTAAGCTAATAACATGCCAGCTCATGTGGACTAGCAAATTGTTTATTCCTCTTAAGTGGAAGAAATTCAAGTACTATTTAGAACAGAATCTTTTTTAAAAAATAAACTTAGTTTGAAATTATGCAGTTGATCTGCATGTATGTCTTGGCCAATGAAACATGGCATTTGAGAGAGGATGTACTGTACAAATATGTTATTCCAGTGCTCCAACGTGGTGCACTTTTTGCTTGCTGTTGTGATGAGTTATGTGCTGAAGTAACTGAGGACCATCTTCATTTGGGAGGTGAAACCTTTAAGTCATACCAGAAATTTGTTGTCTTAATGTACTTATTGGTCATTAAGGTCAAGAGAGAAGTCCAGTCAAACAGCCTGAAACAAATGAGGCTTTCTCATTATCTAATCTCTTACCTGTGCCTCTGTTTGGAGTTAGCTTCCTACTACATCTTAAATCTCATGTTAAGAGACATCACTGACAGGGTTATAAGTCTGTAAGCTGATAGGAACTAGACCATCCTTTATTTTATTTGTTCCTCTCTGCACGCTGAGGATGGTCTGCACACCACTTATCTGCCACTGTTTTAGTCATGTCCTAATTTGATGAATAATTAAGCATATCTCTTTCTGTGCTGTATGGCGTTCATCTGTGTGACTTGTGGACTTGTCTGTTAGTGCCTTTTTGAGACAGCAGCATGACAGCTGACCACAGAAGTGCTTGTCCTTCATATGTTACAGCTTTCAAGTATCTCTGATGTCATGGTAGCATTTGGTGCTACCCTGGCATCTAGATGCTAAAGCCAGAGCAGGTAGCTTCTAGAGGTGTTCATGGTGTTTTGGTTAAAATAATGTATTTTTCCCTTTTCTTGTAACAGGCTGTGACACATTAACAAGTAATGAAACTTCAGGAAGCAGAGTATGGTTTCCATAAGCTCTCACTGAGAGAAATTAGAGTTTGATCACTTGCTGCTTTAAGCATTCCTTCTACAGTGCCGTGTGCCTCTTGACGGGCAGAGAGAATATCAAGCTTCAATCCCAGTCAACTTGCTTCTTCTAGACCTCCAGACCTGGGAGCAAAAGGAGCTTGATGGGACCACAAATCTAAGTTACTTGCATCTTATTTTCAACTCACCATCTCTATGAAACTGGATTTCCCTGGGCTGCATGAAATGTGTAGTCATTCAGTTAATGCAGAAACTCTTGGAGATCCTCTCTACTAGAGCTGGCAGAGTTACTTGAAATAAACATACCTAACTTATTTCTTCTTTTGGAAATGATTTGAAAACTTTCAAATAAGATTGAGAGAATGCTGATGACTGGTCATTATTGGGTAATGACAGGTCACCTAATTTGATGTGTTTAAAAGCATCATCTAATCAATAGAAATAGAATAAAGAAAATGTGATGTAAATTTTTCCAAATGCATTTTTAGAAAGCAAACAATTATGTGATTTAAGCAAACATCCTGGAAAAACAGATTGTGAGCAGTCTGCAGCTCTTCCTTGAATAAAGATACTTTTTCTGTGTACTCTTCCCCTTCTGCCCCTTTCCCTAGGTTTCTTCATCGTGGTAGTTCTTAAAATAAATACATAGTTCTTGTTTACATTAGCAATATACTTCTGGGAGTAAACACTGTCTGTGTTGCTGGATGGATATACACAAATGAAATCCAAAAAGTACATTGACCTCACTTAGGAAAACCAGGCTTTACTGAAGCAGAAGGGAGGAGGCAGGCCATAGAAGTTTGCACAGCTGTCTTTTTGTAGTCCGTTAAATTGTGTTCTGAGGTAACCCTTTATCTCTCAGGGAAATATTTTACTAACACCTCCCTCCCTGATTAAAGGTAACTGTACCAGCATATTAATCTCAGCACACAGTTGGATTTCTGGCAGAAGTTTAGTAGCTCTTCAGTGTGTGTTTAGCTGGCCAGTGTTTTGTAGGTCAGTGGTCAGACATTCATGAGTCCATGGTGGTGGTTATTGTGGAGCTGTAAGATCTTCTCTTGAAGTGCTGTGGTGCAGTTCAGAGCTGTGTAACTCAGCACGGTATTTGGAACACCTTTACCAGAGCACCAGTGTACCTTGCTCAGTTAGCTTAAAACACTTCACTGGTCAATATTTACATAGCGTATGTCTCACTTTTGCCTGAAGAGACATTAAGAGATGACCAGTCTCTTTTCCTAACATTCTTTTCTGCCAGCAACTGTTGAGCTTTGGCCTCAATTATCCTGGAGACATCTTGGAAACTACAGACTTCTGGCTGCTGTTTTCTATGGGCTTCTTTCTGTGTGTTACCCCAATGGCTGACACTCCTCCCTGAGCATTTGCAATCAAGTTTGATCATTATGCTAATAACTGCACAGTGGAAATGTCTAATTTGTGAACACTTGATCAGTCTGACTAATGAATATACTCTCATGGTAGTGAGGTAACACATACAGCAGTGGAAACATAGTGATGTCATCCTCTCTGTGCCTGTGTGCAAGACCTCTCTTCAAGATTCGTACTGCCTTTCAACGTGCCATCAGGCTGCAGTGTGTGCGTGTTCAAGTGCGCCTGCACAGAACAGAGCCAAGAACTCGCTGCTGGGTATGTGTGTGCAAATCTGAGAGCTGATCCTTGACTGGTGGCATGGATTCTTCTTGGGCCAGGGTCCTCGTCCAGACTGACCAGCCTTTTGGCTGCGGAAGTTTGTGGCTCAGTACGGAGTAAATGCTGCTGGGACTGCTGAGGCTGTGTGGATGTTCCCGGCAGATATAATTGCAGTATTTCATATCGGTTGTGGCCAAGAGGAGGAGGCCAAGGGAAGTCCATTTACAGAAACAATGTGCAACTTCCTGTTTTAGTTGTGTGTGGGAGTTAAAATGGCAATGAAGAAGTAGAACAGCTTTAGCAATTCCATCTCTGCCTGTCCCTTCCTCCCCACCCTATTAAACTGATAAATGTTATATGTGCTTCTTATGTGGTTGTCTGTTTTCTGCTTTTAGTTAACGTATTCTAAATTACAAGGGGTCTGTATCACTCAGTCCAAAATAGTAACACAGTCTTAGGAAACACGTGAGGGAATTTTCATTTACTCTCCTTCCTTTGCTAGAATAGCTTAATAGGCTTCTGTGTGCAATGCTGTGAAAACTGGAATTTCAGAAGTTTGAGCTGAGTGAAGTTCATGATGCTTCTAAACTTGTCCTCTGTTGATGTACCTTCAGAAAGGATAGCTGGTTACTGAGGGAGGTTTGAGAAAGGGGAGATTGGGTCAGAGATGAAATGTCTTTTTCTATATTTGTCTTTGAAAACAAAAGTGACTAGCTTGTCAGATCCTAGTTGTTTTGATATTAAAGTGTCAGGGAAGAGCTCTGCTGCAATACTATGCTGCAGGTAATAGTATGGGTAGGTAGTTAACTGCAGAGTGGAATAAGTATACTGAAAAACTTGTAAGTAGGATCTATAGTGGTTAAGGGTTGTTCCTACCATCTTATTTTACTGATAAAATGAGGAGAAAAACGAAGCCATTGCTGGTTATCCTCCCATTGGACTAGCACCTCACAGTGTTTCAACAAAGCTGTTTGCCACAGAGACTTCCTTGCTTTGTACAAAATCTTGAAAAAATTCACAATTTACATTTTTCTTCACGTGAGAACTGTTAAATCCTCAGCATTTTAACATTTAGGCAACAAAAGAAGAGAAAAAGAAATTTCATGTGTCGTAAGCTGTGTTTGTGGCACTAAGCCAAGAGGGTTGGTGGTGTAGATAGTATGACCTTTAACCATCTGATGGCTGTTTAATTAATACTCATGAGTTACTCCTGGTGCAGTGCTGACCACACTGAAAACCAGCAGATTTTCTGCTGCCTTCTATCACTGCTGTCAAATGAGATATGATCAAAGAGGTATAGAAATAACATTGTGCCTTGGGTGATTTGTGATCAAAACTGTTGGCAGGTGGCTAGAGGATAGTTAGTGTCATTTCCACATGTAGTGTCCCTGGTTTATGTCCCAGGGAAACAATTTTGTCCCAGGGCTGCCAATCTTAGACACCTGGTTGGCCCTGAGCTCACATGGAGAAGGGGAGGACTTGGGGAAGGGAATTTTTGTGTGCGTGTATGTGGGGCTTTTGCTTGTGGGTGGGGTTTTTTTGTTTTGTTTTAAGAAAAGTTTGTGTCTGAAAATCAATTCAGAAAACTTAAAAGTAAGTACATCTGACAAATCAGAATACTTTTTACACCAGAGTTTTATTATTCTTTAGCATAATGATTATTTTGAGTTATGCAATAAATCCACTATCCCAACCATGTAACATAAATTTTATTGTTGAAAAATATTATATTTTTGCTGCTAGAGATGATAAACTAAAACACTAAAGAGATGGTTAAAACTAAGACTATGTTAGTTTACTTTTTCTGATGGGTTTCCCCTTTGCCCCCCAGTTTGAAATGCCAAATTACAACTAAATGTGAGGGGTTTGGCTTTGGGTTTTGTTGTTGTTGTTCAGACATTAACATTCTGGCTTGGCATTATTCCAGTTTTATCATTTCCTTACCTCAGACAAACTTTCTGAAAAAGTTCAGACTTGTTCTGTTGAGTTTATTTTTTTATGGGCTTTTTTTAGATGGTTTCCTTTTCAGCCACCTGCGGTGCTCTTTGCAATTGCACATGTTCATCTCCTATGAAGTTGCTTTTTTTGGCACATAAAATGCTTTTCGTTCAACATACAGTTTTGCTCTATTCCCATGGTGGTTCTTTAGTGAGTCCAAACTACTGAAGAAGCCGTTTAATTTTTCCTTTCTGTCCCTGTGCTTTCCTTCAATCAAGAATATATTTAGTTTTGTATGTTTTGTTTCATTCTAGACAAGTGCACTGCTTCCAGTAAGGAAAAGAGGGACTCATTCAGCCACTTCAAAATGCTGAAACTCTCATGTGGGAGCTTGCATAAGCATATTTTGTTTCTTCTGAGTTGTGGGGTTTTTGTTTGTTTGTTTGTTTTGGTTGGTATTTTTTTCAAATGAGCCTACTGATGGATGCATATCTTGAGGAATATCCAGCAGAAGAGAAATTTGGAATGACGAAAATCTGATTTCAGGTGCTGAAATGCACTAACACATGCAGTTGGGATTTTGACTTCGCATAATCAAAAGCATTTTTTGTGCTTTTGAAGACTGAATACAAACGTAGCATGTTATGACTGCACATGTTCTGTCAAAATCAATCACTAGGATTGTACACTTGAAACACTTGTCTTTTGAAGTGTCTTCTATTTTAAAGACTGGTTTTAATCAGCAGATGTTTACATTTCTGGTTTGTGTTCAAGTATAAGTAGTAAGTCATTGGTTCCGTTTAGGTTTTTTCGTGGGAAGCTTGTATTAGCAATGCAACTGGTATTAGTTAATCATTGAAATGTTTGTTCAGTTCACTGTGTAGAACATCTACAGCTCACTAGAGGAGAGGAACCTTGGTAGTTCCCTTATCAGAATCCTGTTTTGGTGAAGGAAGAATGAGAGAGGCAGAGGGAGGATTGAGAAAAGAGAACTGTCCTTCAGAAAGGTGTTTGTCCTACTGCATGAAGCTCAGTTGGATGGTTAGCAATCATTAATTTGCCATGCGCTGTGGTTTTGATCTGATGCAGAGCTGGATGTCCTACAATGGTTGTGAAGTGGTGGTGTGTGGTGTTCAGCCACAGCTGAATCTCCCTCAGCGAATACTGGAAAGTGTGTCGTAGAGTGATTGGGGATTTTATGTTAGAACACCATACAAGATGCTTCTCTCTTTCCCTGCTCCCAGCTTTTGATACTGAAAAGCCACAGACTTTGGGAGACAGGTAGAAGATAATTGCAAATAGTCTCTGCACCTGCCCTTCTCTGTGTCCTCCCACAGACATCTACATTAATGATGCATTTTTTTATACGTATTTATTACACTCATACAGTTGAAGAGGGAATTGAACTAGCAGTTGAATTTGAAAAACAACAACAAAAAAGCTAGAATGCAGAAATTCCTGTTTTATTTCCCACCGACATGTATCTGAGGTCATTGAAGGGATTGCGTTTTATGAAATGAATAATGCTCACAGTGCATTTCCTATTGAAGTGTGTGTATATTTGATTTGTTCAAACAGTTAGAGTGGGCAGTAGGGTTTGCCAAAGCATGGAAAGTATGATCCAGAACTCACTTCTGCATTTTCACCAGCAGTTAAAAACATTGGTGGAAGCTGTTTTACAGAGAAATCTTGGATATCTTTGCCTCTGTTTCACTCTGCTGAGAGCACACAGCTATGGCAACATTGCTTTTACCTGTGCCTGTCTACGTCTACTCTCCAATCTGCTGCATGTGGGAAGCTCTGAGAAGCTGCCCCAAGCAGCGGAATGACTTGCTTGGCATAGCACAGGAAGTCTGGTGGAGCCAGGAACAGAGCTTCAATCTACTGTTTTCCAGGTTTACCCTCCTAGCCACAGACCTATCCAGCTCGTCCCTTCACTCGACTGACGTCTTGGCAGACAGACTCCTCCTGCGTACAGGGCCAGCTGCTGCTGCAGCAGCACTGTCTGACCTCCATACTCCAGATGTTTGAAGTTCCATTTCCCTCATGCTTATGTGAACTTCAGCAATGTGCTTCTGGCATTTCACCAGTGCAATGGGAAGGAGGGAGGAAGGACTGTTGTCTTAACTGTTCTCATTCCATAATGAGAGCCTCTGTAGAGCTGCTAAAAATCTCTTCCTCTGTAGGTCTTAAACTCCGTTTGTCTTCAGTTGCCATCTGCCAGTCTTCCTTCCTACATCTCACTCCCTGTTCCCGAAGATACTCCTGCAGACCTCCCCTCCTTATGCTCTGTGTTGACAATCTTCATTTCAGCTGGGGAAGGTGGAGGGGAGGGGCTGAGGGTGTGATGAGATGCCCTTGCATCTCTCCATAGATGCTCCTTATTTATAGAGCCTAATTCTGTGAAGTGGCCTTCCATAGGTGAGACTGACTGGTTTCCTTCAGCTGCTCTGTGTTTTCAACGTCTTGTGTGAACACGCTTTCAAGTGGCCATTAGAGAACAATGTGAGAAGCTTCTTTCTTTCTGTCCTGTCTTGAAGGATGAATATATGTCCTCCATAGCAGTCCTCTCATTTTCAGTTGGCACCAGGAAAGAAAAATCAGGCATGAACTCAAGTCTCACTCTTGGATGCATGGGTTGGTTTCTTTGCTCTGATTCTTGTCCTAGAATGTATGCACCTGCTCCCAGCCTCTCTGGTCTGTCCTTGACCCACGTCCCCTTTTTCCACAGTTTCTTCCACAGAATAGGTGACTGGATTTACCAATAGGGTACTCTGAAAAGTATCTATATAAACATTCTTTTAGCTGAAAAGATCTCTTTTTCCTCTCATGTTCAGTGCTGTTGTATAGGAATATGTGCCACTTCACAGACTGTGTTTTGGAAATTGGGGTCTAAGTCCAGTTCACAGTGAATCCTGGTTTTTCTTTTGGAAGAAAGGCTCCCAGTTTCATAACCACAAGAGGGCTAAAGGTGAGGCTGTTTGTCTGTGGCCATTAAACCATAAGCCTGTTTCTCTAGCTGTTGTTTTCTGCCTCTTGATTTTAATGAGGCTTATCAAAGACCCCACTCTTCTTTTTTTTCTTTCTTTTTTTTTTTTAAAAGCCATATGGGTATTTTAACTCTTGCAAGCACATATTCTGTTGATCATGAATCAATTTTTTAAGTGTGCCCTGCATGAAAATTGGTACAGCTTAAGAAATCTAATTCTGGAGCAGGACATGCTATGGACTATGTGCATTATTGGTTTACATTTCATGCTTCTGAATTCTAAAACCATACAGAAAGCAAACTATCCGGAGTAAATAGGATGCTTGTAGTATGCTTACCTCCCTGACATACTCCCTCCCAACTGTCCTGATATCCCCAGAAAAAAAATTGCATAAAAGTGGAAAATACCTTGAAACATTTGCTGAAACCTGGTCTGCTTGATACACATGCCAATTGTAGGAGAATTTGAAAAAATCTGCTACTGTATATAAAGAAAAAGATTAAAATTCTTAGGTGAAGGCCTGGTTCCATAGGATTAAAGTGGTGTATAATCTGGGTTCAGACATAACTGAAGAAATCCAGTGATAATCTGTTAAAAATAAAAACCACAGCTACCGCTTTTCAACCCTCCCTGACATTGGATGACATTAGTAAAATGCATTGTTAGCATTGTGGGGGTTTATATATATATATTAAAAGCATATGTTGTTTATGTATATAAATATATTAAAAATGTGTTCATTTACATATGTGTACCTCTGGAAATAGAATTTAGTATTTCTTTAATTATTTTTCCTTTGTTCTGTCTAGTGCCCTTCCACACCTGATGGAGAACATTTTATATAAACTGTGCTGGTTGCTGTGTATGTGTTGATGGCCTCAGTTCATTGTCTTAATCTGTAAAACTCTTGATTGTGAGCCCTTTCTGCAGGAAAAGGAAGGTGACATATCAGATTACGTGAGACATGGCTTATCTCGCTCCTCTAGCCTTTTACCTTAAGAGACCTGGATTTACCAGGACTTCAAGAGATGAAGCTTTCTGAAGAGCCTGTCCTACTATTGTCTGTATGCTGAAGAGAATGTGTGAGAGACTTCTATCTATAAACCTACAAGAAAACATGGCTGGATTTGCAGCTCTGGAAATACAACTCTTAAATCTATTTCAGTTGCCTCCTACATTGCCAGCACCACTTACAAAGCAAACATACAAGGTGAAATTTAGATGTCTAAATGCTTCAGAGGTGACAGGAGACCTGTCTTTCATGGTGCAGCTTCAGAAGGCATGGCAGGAAATTCTGAGGATTCTCGGATGACATTAGACACTGGTGTTCAGGTTGGCTGACTTTTAGCCTTTGTGAAAATTGGACGGAAAGATTATGTATGTGAAATAATAAGGCCTTGAAATCCTTGTATTCTTAAAAGAATTTGGGGAACTGAAAAAAGCCACACACTTTTTTTTTCCCTCCTCTAGTAAGTTGCTTGTTACTGGCTTTCTTGTGTGGATTGACTCTTAAGTTGAGAGTGCTTTAGCAGGCTTGATTCTGGGTATTGTCCAAGGGGCTGTTACACATCTTGAATTCACCTCTTGCGGGGGGGTAAAGGAGGATGGTGGGATGGTAAGGAGAAGCTTTTTCCTTTTCACTGTGAAGAATAACTGGCATAAAGCTTCTAGTATGGTACCTTCAGCTGAAGATTTGTTCAAAGCTAATTAGGGTCTTGAATTTTACACAACTGGGTGTGATAAAAGGTTGTATCAGTCTTCTGCCTTAGAGATAGGTTGGGCCCTACCAGTCACTGATAACAGGGCAGTGCTTCTGTCAAAGTTTCTTTTGGGTTTTTTATATGCGTCTCAGAGGTTAGTTAACTTAACCAGCTGCCTGTGCTGAATCACAGAATCATTAAGGTTGGAAAAGATCTCCAAGATCATCAAGTCCAACCATCTGCACAACATTATCATGACCACTCAACCGTGTCCTGAAGTGCCACATCAACATGTTTTATTTAACACCTTCAGGGATGGTGATTCCACCACCTCCCTGGACAGTCTATTCTAATGCCTCACCACTCTTCCAGTATAGAATTTTTTCCTAATATTAAAACTAAGCTTCCCCTGGTGCAATTTAAGTCCATTTCCTCTTGTCCTATCTTTAATTATTTGTGAGAAGAGACCAACACCCACCTCACTACAACCTCTTTTGAGGTAGTTGTAGAGAGTGATAAGGTTTTCCCTCAGCCTTCTCTTTTTTCCAGACTAAACAATCCCAGTTCCCTCAGCTACTTCTCATAAGACATGTTCTCCAGACCCCTCACCAGCTTCGTTGCCGTTCTCGGGATGTGTCCCAGCTTCTCAATGTCTTTCTTATGCTGTGGTGCCCAAAACTGGACACAGTATTCAAGGTGCCGCCTCACCAATGCCTGAGTGTAGAGGTGCAATCACTTTCCTAATCCTACTGGCCACACTATTTCTGGTATGAGCCAGGATGCTGTTGGCCTTCTTGGCCACCTGGGCATACAGCTGGCTCATGTTCAGCCGGCTGTCCATCAGCACCCTCAAGTCCTTTTCTGCCAGGCAGCTTTCCAGCCACTTTTTGCCAAGCTTGTAGCTGCCGGGGTTTGTTGTGACCGGAGTGCAGGACCCAGCACTTGGCCTTGTTGAACCTCGTTCAGTTGACCTCGGCCCATCAGTCCAGCCTGTCCAGGTCCCTCTGTATAGAGCCGCTCTACCTGCAAGCAGATAAACGTTTCTGCTCAATTCGATGTCATTTGCAAACTTACTGAGAGTGCACTTGATCCGTCATCCAGATCAATAAAGGTACTAAACAAGACTGGCCCCAAAACTGAGTCCTAGGGAACACCACTCATGACTGGTTGTCACCTGGATTTAGCTCCATTTGCCACAACTCGCTGGGCTCAACATCCAGACAGTTTTCAACCCAGCAGAGAGTATGCCTGTCTAAACCATGAGCCATCAGCTTCTTCAGCAGAATGTTATGGAAGATGGTGTCAAAGGCCTTACTAAAGTGCAGGTAGACAATATCCACAGCTTTTCCCCGCATCCACTAGGCAGGTCCCCTGCTCATGGAAGGAGATCAGGTTGGTCAAGCAGGACCTGCGCTTCATGAGCGTGTGCTATCTAGGCCTGATTCCCTGGTTGTCCTGTACATCCTGTGTGGGTGCACTCAAGATGTTAAGTTCCATAATCTTTGCTGGTACTGAGGTCAGTCTCACAGGCCTGTAGTTCCCTGGATCCTCCTTCTGGCCCTTCTTGTAGGTGGATGTCACATTGACAAGCTTCCAGTCATCCGGGATCTTTCCTGTTAACCAGGGAAGGAAGAACTGGGAAGAGGCAGATGCCCACCAAACTCCTGCCTTGTGGTCTGTAACTGAGTTGGTGCAGACCCGGCTGGCATACGTAAACTATTTCTAGTCAATGGAACTGACGGTTTTAATTCCGAAAGCCAGCAGAGCCTCGTGCCTTGGTGAAGATCCCCCTGGGATAAATGAGTGTGTGCAGAATGGTAAGCAAGGGTGAGCAGTGCCTGTTGCAATGGCCTCCGCTCTCAGCCAGACATCCTTAGCACTGGGACTCTCCTGGGCAAGAGATGGAAATAAATTATTTTATTTCTGTAGGTGAATTCTTGAGTTTCTTGAACACTGTCTCAATGGGGATCAGACAATATATAACCAATAATAATCAAGTCAAATACTTAAGTTACTTGTACACTCATCAATAGTTAATGAAGGGTATAATTTGTAACATTGTGTAGACATCTGATTGTACATGATACCTTAAAATCCCAAACTCTACTCTTACGCTTTTTAATGCCTATATGTGCCTTAAACCTATAACTGATCTTGTCTGTAGACTATTTTTTTTGCAGCGTAAATATGTTCACATTTCCTTGTGTTGAATATGCTAAATTCTCTTTTGAATTTCCTTCACAAAACGACAGCATAAAATTGGTGCATTCCCTGAAGAGGTTAGCTGTCTGGTGAGCTCATTAAAGCTGGGATTTTATTGTCCTTTTTGTAGGTCAGACTGTCTTCTTTGCAGGTAGCCTGTATAACGTGCGTTGTCCAGGATCTCTTCAGGGCTGTTATTCAATTAGCTATAACTTATTTATTTAAAAAATCTATAAATATGCTTTCTTTATGAAAGTAGCAGTGGTATAAATCTATATTTCTAAGCCCAAAGAGGTTAATGTTCTTAGTCTCATCAGATTTTTTTTCATTTTAACCATCTTGGTAGGCTTCCTCTAAACACATCTAATAGTTTGATGTCCTGTACTGAGGTATTGAACAGATTACATTTGGGAAGTACAGCACCAACTTTGTGCAGAACAGGTTACTGAGGCTCAGTTAAGTGTAATTACACTAAGTATGCCAGGAGAATGGGAGTGGGAAGCAGTAGCAGATCATGCTGCGTGAATGGCTGGTATGTCTTATGCCTGGTTTTGCTTGTATACAGTAATTTGCATTTATTCTGCTAACATTTAGGTGTGATGTATAATGCTGATCACCTTGTATCAGGGCTGTACTTGTTTGAAATAGAGTGTTAGCAACAAACCCAACCATACATTCAACCATAAACCGAAAAAGCAAAATAGAGAAACAATGTCAAAATTACAGAAGACTGTTGCTAATAACAAGCTGCTTGGCTTTCCTTTTCTCCTTGCTTTCTCTAAAATAGCAGCTTGAGGAAACCTGTAGAGTTTGAGCCTACATTCCTTCTTGGTGGTGGGAGCCTATGGACAAATTAAAAGTTACTCTGCAGCACAGGACATTTTTTTGAATGTTGTTCACAATTTGAAAATAAAAGTTCTTAAAACCATGGTGTGAAATGACCTGAAAAACTGTCTGTAAAAACGGTGCTGTAATTTTAGGAATTTTTGTTTTGTCGAACATGTTTCGATGTTAGATTTTTAAATTAACCAAATGCCTTTGAAGTGACATTTTACTCAACCTCAAATTCATGGGTAGAAGTGTGTAGTGGTTTGATTATTTTTGCTTCGTTTCAGTTTTTTGGTAGTTGTGGGTTTTGGTGTTTTTTGTATTTTTCATTTGTAGCTTCCTACACTGTATCTTAGGCTCTTTTGGGAGGTTTAGTTTTGTGTGTTGTATTTACCTGATAGTCACCATTTCCACTGTTGAGGACTGTTCTTCTCTCCCCTAGCTGTTACTCCGCTCTTCCCCAAAGTCTGGCAGCTTTTTCCAGCTTTCTGGTGAGAGCTGTGGAGCACCATACAGCGCTTCTTGGTCCCCTCTGCCAGATGTCGGTGTGATGCTGTTCCAGCTTCATTCTTGAGAAACTGGGGAGGAGCAGAGTAGGAAAGCTGGAGTTTTCCTACACAATGCTTCTGGAATATCAGTTAATTTAACACAAATCTAAAGGTATCTGCGTGGTGTAAATCTGTGGTGTTAGTGTAGTGAGTTGTCTTATCTTCCAGGACAGCCTAAAGCTGGCAGTGCCTCGTTAGCTGAAGTGGTTTGATAGTGTGGTTTATTTTATCTTTTTTCCCTGACTCTTTACCAACTGTGCCTCCATTTAGTAAGAGAAGCAGTGACTGTGTCAGTGTCTGGCTCATAAATTTGAGTTGCTGTGGATCAATATTGAAGAGATAGTGAAAGCTGGAAGATGTTTTTTTTGTGGTCCCCCTCCCCCCCCTTTTTTTTTAAAAAAAATTCCTTATATATGTGAGCTATATGAAAATATTTAGATATCCTCAAATTAGCTTGGGCAAATGAACTGCAATCTCTATTTCTTGTCAAGTGTTTGTCCAGGAATTGCACACTGTAGCACCCGAGTTGAGCAGTATCTGCAGCACAGAGAAAGAAGAGAAAAGAACAACTATTTGCTGTATCACTGCTGTGCTGCACTTGGCCTTGAGGTGACTTCTGAGGAAGCAAACAGTTAAATTTTAACTCTACATCCTGTTCATCGGCTGTATTTTTTTTTCCATGTAGTTTGAAGCAGACAGATAGTGGAGGCAGCTAATCATTAACAGTTCCTTTGATCTTCAAGCTTGATTTTACTTCTGGGATTAGCTGGCATGGTCCCTAGCACCTGATTATAGGGGCAAAGGCGTTTATTTGATGCTTTGCTTTAAATTTGCTTCCCAAAGGACACACATTGTTCTTTTGCAGGGTTATCTTATCTCTCTTCTCCAGATCAGTACAATGCTGGACGACTTCTTACTGGATTATGTTTCCTAGGAGTGAGAACCTCAT
>WEIS01002070.1:709-14022 GCA_013389965.1 Todus mexicanus | reverse complement strand
CCAAATTGCTTTAATAGCAGTGATACTGTGTTGATGTCCAATAGCTGATACCAAAGCAGAGCATTAATGTGTAGTACAGAGGGAAACATGGAATTTTGTACGAGTGAACTAATGAACAATTGAAGACAACTTGGGAAATAATGGAACATAACCTCCCTGCCTTTATATGTCTTTTACGTATTCCTATTATTTAGAAGAGCACTTTAATGTGAAAAAACCCCAAACTTTAGACAGACAACCCTAAGTCATATTTGCAGATAAACTACAGGAAACTCAATTTCCTCCCAATACATTACACAGCTCTTAACCATTCAGCTGAATTACAGGAAGACAATTGAGATTTCACATCTCAAAATGGGAAGTGGCAGGCTAACTGAAACTGTGCTAAAGATAGAAAGCTTACTGAGCCCTGAACTACAGAGCTCAGCATAGAAGGTCTTCTCAGGAAAGTTGTACAAATAGAATAATGTGAGAACAGAAGTGTATCCAGCTCTGAGGTTAGTACCAGAATATCTCTATCATAGGTTACAAGACTACAAACAGAGTACTCTGTTAATTGAGATCTTTCTGATACACACCTCTTGCCATTAGCCTATAGGCTCAAATGCTGTCTGCTGTTTTATTTACAAGGCAGAGTAGTCATTAGTCCCTAGCAATTATGAGATATGCAGCACCATTTATCATGCAAACAGCAACGAGGCAAATATCAGTAGTTTTTGAAAGCAATTTCTGCCTACAACATCAATTCTTCTACCCTATCAATTTATAGAGAACCTGGAAAGCAAGTGAAAATATCATGACAAATTATATAGGGTATTATAAAGAGCAAAGTCTACTTACTTTGTGGTTATTAGTCTGGATACTTTTGCCTAATGTTTTGGGGTAGATGTTTTAACTTGTAAAAATTAAAAAACAAATATAACAGGGATTATTTTTAAGTCATGAAAGACAACATTTCTGAGTGCTAAGGATTTTCAGCCTAGAAGAGGAAATGTTTGGGGGTATGATGGCAGTTCTCAAAATCATGGTGACTTGGAGGAAGTAGATAGGTACAAGTTATTCCTTGTCTCTTCCAGTACAAAGAACTTGGGAGTATCGAATGAAGCTAGCAGCAGTCATGCTCTAGGGAAGCAAAGCTACGTGGTTCTCAACACAAGCAGACCTGTGGAACACCTTGTGATGCGTATAGATTAAAGACAAAAGAGGACAAATATGCAGAAGAAAGTTTCATTGGGAGTTACTACTGTGACCACATCAGGCTCAGGAAAACTCATGGGAAAAACTGGGATAGTTGTAATGGGAAGTATTATATATGCTTGCCCTGTTTTTCGTCCTCCTGAGCACCAACCTATGAGTGCTGGTGGAGACAGGATAGAAGAGGAGATGGACAGTTGTGCTGAACTCATATAGTCATTCTTAGATTCTTACATCCTTGCTTGAAAGCATATGTTTTCTTTGCAATAAATAAAGGAATGAAATAAAAACTCCACAACATTTTCCTTAATACTTTACACTTTCATGTCACTCTTTCAACGGTCTCTGTTCAACAGACTACATTTGAAGTACTCCTGCTTCTCTCTTGGTGTTGGTTTAGGATGGCCATGACATTTTGTCAGTGCATTTTCACTTTTATAGGAAACATGATTGGTATCACTGGTCCATATTGCAAGTCACAGATGTCGTTCCACACATTTCTTCTCATTGTGTATTTTCAACAGGTCTCTGATGTCCCTACAGAGAAAGCCCAATTACCACCAAGATACAGCAGCATGGAAACTAATGGTGATTTGACACCAGAGTACTACGTTCATATCCTTTTTTTGCCTTTTGCAGTAAACATCGCACTAAAAAGAATTCTTAGCATTTAAAATCCAAGCCAATTTTTTACTGCCACTTTCACTCACCTGCGATAAATTAAAAATATAGATACCTTAAAGCAGTTGTAGTCCAAGATCAGATGTTAGCTTATGGTACACATCATAAATTACATTTAGCTGACTTGTCATTGTGAATGCAATGAAAGTTTCAGGGTGGTGCAAAAAGGGTGTAAATCAGTTCTCAGTGCACAAATAAATCACTTTCTGTATTTTGAGGCATGTAATTCTTTATTATTGGAAATAACTATCATTGCTGGTATCTATTCTCTGATTTGATTTAATTTGAATGCTGAAGTCTCTTCTGTGGAAGGCAGCTTTTAAAGCATGCTATTTTTGCATTTAGACTGTCAGATTATCTACTTTCCAACTTTTAGCTATTGCTGAATTTAGGTTGTGATGTTACCAAGACAGACATTTATTTCTTCACCACTGTGTAAGATACAGCTTTTATTATTATTATTATTATTACATTCACATCCTAGATTCCAAGAAATTTTATTTTTTAATAATTCTGAGAAATACAGAATGGATTTGTGATTAGTGAAAGGTCTGTTAAACAGTTTCAGTTCACTCCTCTGTCCTGAAATTCAACAGATCTTTTCCATGACTGAATTGTTTGCAGTACTTGAAAGAGGATTTGTAGAATTTATACTTCACTTTCAAAGCATTAACCATACTTATAGATTGCTCTTAAAGAGAAAATATATTACTGATTTCAACAGAAGTTATGTTTTAATATAATGGTTCAAGCATTTGATATATTATGCTGTTAACACTTCTTTCAAATAAAATGTAAATACTTTAAAAATACTGTAAAAATAATGTAAACAGTATTTATGAAAATTAAAACAAAGTTATGTTTTATACACTTGCAGTAAATATAAAGTATAAAGAATAAAAGTATAAAGAATTTCCTTTCACAAAATGTCATCTTTTGTTATTTAAAAGAAAAGGTCATTTGATATTTCAAATGTTTCTCTGCATGGATTCAATACTTTGGATGGACTGAATAAATTCAACTAGATGTTTTCTAAAAGTTAACAAGGATATAAATAAATTTAAATAAATAAACTGACCCATATTTTGCATTTCCTACAGAGATAACAACCCCCAGATAGAGCAGAAAGGTGGCAATCTGAAAATACATTGTTACATATGCCTAACGGTGCCAATCATAAATTTTAAGTGCTTCAAAAATTGCTATGATTTAAAGTTTGTAGAAGACATTTGGGAATCTTTCTTCTTCAGTAAAATTAATTAAATTAGGAACATTAGACATTCATAGTACAATAGAGGGAAATTTTATTATGAGGAAGCTCTCTGCAACAGATTTATTTGGGAGTATCCTGTGTCAAATGGTACCTACCCAAATAATTTCATTCTTTAAATGATCATATATACCCTTCCTCTATAGATCAAAATGAATAAGCAATAAATCATTTAAATATGCTTACTTTTTATGGGCTTATTTGATTCATTTACACAGAGTGACTAAGAAGAAAAATCCAGAAGAATTCTCCCTAAAACAAGATTTAAACATCTAATATTTAATTAGATCGATTTAAATTTTAGTAGAGTATACTATAACCTGATTAGGATATTTGCCCATAGCTATATTTCTAAGGCAATAGATTCCTGTACATTCATTGCTATTCTGGCTTAGGTCCATGCTGCCTGGGTGTCTCTGAAGATGAAAATATTAGACTTAGACTTGTATTTGTTGTCATATAACCCATCTTTGTGTTTACAGCATTCATACTGCAATTGTGAGATGGGTTTCCATCTACTCAACTCAAAAACATTGAATCCCTGTCTTGTAAGACATCTGTAGTAATGACCTTGTATGAAATACTTACTGTCTGAACAAATGGGTCCATTTTTTTAATGTCTAATGTTAAACAGATATGCATTCAAGGAACTGTATTTGAAACCAAATCTACAGCTCTTGTAAACTCATTGTTCATACAATTAGACTAAAATGAGATCTTTTCTACTTTCCATCCTGGTACCATGACTATTGCATCCTTTGTCAGCATACAGATTCAACTTTAAGAAGAATCAGTTGAAGTACTCTTATCTGTGACACCTGCAGCCTGGTTATTAGACCGCTTGTCAGAAATACAGAAGATGTAATTTAATTTCCTTTCACCTACCAGGCTCTTAATCATTATCTACTATGCAAAATTTTAGAGTTGTAAGTACTTACCACTCCCAAAGAAAAGTAGGCAGGTAGGATCTTCAGTGTATGAGAGATATTTCTGATATTTTCCTATGGACTTGAAGAATGAACTGATTTGCCCTCTGGATACACAGTCTAAAAGGAGCTGTCTAAGTGAGAAAAATACTAACTCTGCCTACAAATCTTTGAAGCATAGTTAATGTATATGTTTTATATTATGCCATCTTCTAGAACTATTGATTGCAATGGATTCAGACTGTTCAATAAGGACAATTGTACATATGGACTTGGAAAGTGGAAAGGCATTTGTTAAGTTCAATTTAATTTATTTTAAGAAGGAAAACACCATGAAGGAAAAAGAAATTAAGGAAAAAACCCATTGTTGATTTTAAATATAACCTACAAGTCAAGAATTGCAAATACACTGGTATTATGTGAAGATAATTGGTTGTCTTTCTAAGTGTTACATTTCAAACACTTAACAAGTTAAAAACAACACAAGAAAGAAATTAAATTGTCAAAATTAATTACTTTCCCCCGCTATCCATTAGATAAAATCAATATCTATTTTCCATATGACCAGTTCAGAGAAAAAAATAAAAGCAAAACACAACAAATGTATTTCAAATTATTTGTGAATTTCTCAGGGCTCTGAGGACACTTACCCCTGCTGGGGTTCAACCCCCTGTGCTGCAGTGAGTGCTGGTGTGGCACAGTTGTATAACCTTAGTTCAGTCTGCTGTGAGAAGCAGCAGTTTCCTCATTCCTTTGCTGGGAAGCTACATTTGAGCTTGGGCTCTGGCCCTTGGTTGCTGCTGAGTCACAGTACTACCCTGCTTGTGACTGGTCATGCACCTTGCTGTTCAAAACCCTGACCCTGACGCAGCGACTGGACTTTCCGGCTTCAAATTGCAAGGCTTGACCTGTCTTCTTACCACAAGCTTGCCTGGAGATCACTGCAATGCAGCTGGCCCTGGTTGCTGTCACTAGGCCTGATCCTGACTTGCTGACTTGACTTCACAGCTTGGCTTGGGACATCCCTCATTCACTTCAGTTTTGTCTGGTGCTCTAGACTCTGCTCTGACTCTGGTTAATGTAACCAGACCTGCTCTGCTCAGCCCGTTGGGATATTGTAGGACTGGGCCCTTGATGAGGTCACTGCTGCCCACCTTCCTATCACACTCGGCTCCCAACTTGCCTTTCCTTATGAAGCAGCCCATTCTTGGTGTTCCCTAACGTTATTGATAATCATTGGGGTTTTTAAACTAAATCAGGGAATGGTCCCATATTCAGACATTTTCTCTTCCTATGAAGTCAATTTCTCTTCCTACATATTAGAAGACACCATGAACACTAACAAGGTGATTTGGTTTCCAAGTAATGCAATTACTTATTAAGATTATTAAAATATTGAATGGATTAATAACTAAAATAACAAGCATCTAAATTATATTTAATTAGAATCGAATGATAGAGTGAATAGATAGTTAAGAAATAGTACCTGAGTCCGATGTGAAATTCTAGAATTCAAGGTATTGGAGAGGAAAATAATAGAGTGTTTCGCTCTACTAAGCATATTCATCAAGAAATGTAGCTTGATAAAAACAGTATTAGTTCAGTTACTAACAGCACCAGAGGTATATTTCTATTCAGCTAAAGTAGACTAACTGCCAATCCAGCAGCCACATCTAAACACACCAAATAAAAAAATTATTAGAACTAAAGTATGGATAGCCTTCTATAATGCAATTCAATATTTATGTTCTTTTAAAGAAAAATGTGAAAATGCAAATTCCTAATACAGATAGGATAATATAATTAAAAGCATTGTTACTACATACAGTGTAAATCTCACAACTCCTCTTAGTGTTGTCTTAAATGTGAAATATTTCTATTATTTCTAAAATAATTACAGAATTTAAGAGAAGTTTCTGGTTATCTAAGCACTCCACCTTGAATTTATGCATGGTTGACATACATAACCCTAGCTAAAGACTGGTAAAATGACAGATTGAAGGAACTAGCTTTACACATACAGTATGATGGTTCTAACAGCAATGTGGGGTGTTTTCAGCTATTACTGATTTGATGTGGAGTTAGAAAGAGAGAATCAAACGGTGTAAGTAAGTAAGTCATAGCTCAATCACATCTGATGTTAAATACAAAATTATAATAAAATAAAGTGAAAAAAGTTATAAACAGATGCAATTAGGGACCCTGTCATAAAATTCAATTTTCACAGTCAGAGCATTTCTATAAATACACTTCATAAACTCCAGCAGAGTTAATGTACAAAATAGAAATAATGAAAAGCAAAATATTTTCACTATTTAACTCGTAAAAGTAAACTGGTACAAACAGGATTAATCCCACCAAACTTTCAGCTTTGAAAAGCTTAGTGCATCAGTTGCTCATCTAGACTCTCTCTAACCGCCAAGGGAAGGCAGGCACCCTCGATGGTCTCACTCTGTTTGACTCCTGCATGAAGATGCTTACCTCTCTCCTCCAAGTTTAAATGCAGTCTAGGTGTTCAACCATGTTGCAGTCCCTATAGTGGCCTAAGAACATAGATGGAGCAAAGCTTGTAGGTAGAGATACACTATCTTTATCTTTAGAAGACCTGTATTCTAGTGCATTGGTCATTGGTCTAGAATGTTAGCACTACACAGTCTTGCAGCTGGTTGGTGTTATGCCTTTGCCTTCATCCATTCTTCAGCTTAAGCTACATCCCTGTTGGTAGCAGCTGAAGAGGTGAGTCACACTGAGTGGACACACTGGTACAGAGCTTCAAAAAACCAGTGCACATACTTGCAAACGGAGACTAACTTCTGTAATTATATACAGAGTACAACATCAGCTGGAAAAACAACAAAAAGCATGCAAGTGTTTCAGGTACACCTAAATGAAAATTAGAGCAGCACTGACTGCAGTACTTGGGCAGTACAGAAAGACTGCACAGCAATAATGAGGTGGAGAGAAGGTTATAATATCCTCACCTATCCACCCTACCAATCCAACCTGTCCTGAATACTGAAGCAAATTTTGCTCACAGTCATGCAGCTGTACAATTTGTATGACAAGAGACAGTGATCAGATCTGATCTGCTTGCTTTCTGTCTTACACCTCTGTGCACGCACACACATAAAACTACTTCCACACTATATAAATCGTTTGAACAGATCAAGTGTCACTGCCTGTTCTCCACTATAATAGGTGATACACAGTTTTGAGAAGTTCATCTTTTTTGCACAATGAAGAATTGCACTAGAGTTACTTTGTCCTTACTTAACGTTGAACTAAAATCACTAATACTGATAGGATTGGTTTAAATCCTTAATTCAATCTTATTTTGCAAATGCCTGGCAGCAACGTGTTCATATTTGGGGGACTTTTAGGATTACTTAACCTCATCCATGGGGAGTTTTCATTCATTATGAAGCTAATATTCTAACTTTAGATTCCAGATCTAAGAAGGAAAACAGATTTGGGTCGGGTTTTTTTGCCACATACATACACACACTACTATTAATTTTATTTCGCTTATTCTCAATGTCTAAGATCGCAAGAGATTCATAGATTCACAGAATGGTTTAGGTTGGAATGGACCTTAAAGACCATCTAGTCAACCCTTCTGCAGGGATACCCCCCAGTAGACCAGGTTGCTCGAGTGTTGAGTACTAGACCAGATACTTGAGTATGATTGCCTGATACTGGAAACTTTCTCAAGAAAAATTACATGTATTCTTAATTTTCTTCTTTGTGCATGTTTTTGTGGGCTTGTCTAAACAGTTTGGTGTAGAAAGTAGCTCATAAGCACAACCCACACTGCAAGCTGTTAGAGTGGGACTTGTCCGTAATCCAGCAGCTATTAAGTCATGTTGGTAGAAAATTGTGCCTGTCTTAATGAATTCTTCCTCTTACCCTAATATCTACATACCCAAAACAGTATAAACTATGGGAACTGTGACATGATTGGCTTGTTCTAAGATCAGGAAGCTTTCCTTCAAATTGGGATGTCTGCTTACAGCAATAATTTGCCATATTCTTAGTGACAATTCTTACACGTTGTGGTGGGTTGATCTTGGCTGGATATCAGGTGCCCACCAAAGCCACTCTATAACTCGTCCTCCTCAACCGGACAGAAGAGAGACAATATAATGAAAGGGTCATGAATTGAGCTAAGGACAGAGAGAGATCACTCACCAATTTCCTTTATGGGCAAAAAGAGGTCCAAATTGGAAAATTAATTTAATTTATTGTCACTCAAACAAGAGAAGGATTATGAGAGAATAAAACTAAATCTTAAAACACCCTTTCCTCACCTCTCCCATCTTCCTGGGCTTAACTTCACTCTCAATTTCTCTACTTCCTCCCCTCAAGTGGCTCAGGGAGATGGGGAATAGGGGTTGCAATCAGTTCATCACTTGTTATTTCTGTCACTCCTTCTGAACTCCTCACATTCTTCCCCTGCTCAAGCATGGGGCCCCTCTCACAGGAGACAGTCCTCTGTGAACTTCTCCAACATGAGTCCTTCCCACAGCCTACAGTTCTTAACAAACTTCTCCAACATGGATCATTTCCACAAGGTTCAGGCCTTCAGGAATAGACTGCTCGAGCATGGGTACCTCCATGGGGTCAAAGGCCCTGCCAGCAAACCTGCTCCAGCATGGGCTCCTCTCTCCATGGGGTCACAGCTTCTGCCAGGAGCCTACTCCAGTGCAGGCTTCTCACAGGGCCACAGCCTCGTTCAGGCACATCCATCTGCATGGGGTCCTTCAAGGGCTGCAGGTGGACATCTGCTCCATTGTGGATCATCGTGGGTGGCAGGAAGACACCCTGCCTCACCATGGTCTTCATCATGGGCTGCAGGTGAATCTCTGCTCTAGTGCCTGGAGCACCTCCTGTCCTTCCTTCTTCACCGAACTTGGTGTCTGCAGAGCTATTCCTCACACGTACTTCCACTCCTCTCTGCTGCTGGTTCTGCACAGTTTCTTTCCTCCTTTTAAAATATGGCAGAGGCGCTACCACTGTTGCTGACGGGCTCAGCTTTGGCCAGGGGCAGGTCTGTCTTGGAGCTAGTTGGCATTGGCAACATCAGACGTTGAGGAAGCTCCTAGCAGCTTCTCACAGAAGCCTCCACTGTGGCCCACCTCTGCTACCAAAGCTTTGCCAAGTAAACTCAACACACACGTTTGTCTACAACTGTACAGAATAAAAATAATCTTTTCTAATTATTTTACTTTAAGCTTATATTTTATTTCTACCAAAGGAATATTATTGTTTGAACAGAAAATATATTAAAACTGTCAAAATAGACACTTAAAGCAAAGAAAAAAAGCCAAACCAAAGTTTTCTTTTCTGGGTTTGTTTGGGGTTTATGAATGTTTCATATACAAGGAAGATTGCTTTTTATTTTCCCTTTCAACATTACATTTTGTTCTTGAAAACTATATATATGTAGGAATTTAAGTTACAAGGTGGAAGAAGATTACATTTCAATGAAGTGATTTTGCTCTAGGAAATTCAGGATTCTTATTCAACTTAGTAGAAGCATATCCATGCAACCTATCTATTTTTAATTGAAACAAATAGTTTACAGTTTCAGCTGAGAATTAGCAAAATTGGTTTTTTCAGAGAAAAAAAAAGATTCCTTAGACACAACTAAAGCATGCTTTTAGAATTTCTTTTAGAAGACCATGCAAAGTAATTTAAAATGTTCATTAAATATATATATATGAAAACAATCCCTACATAGATTAATCTTGAATCTGCAGATAAAACAGCCAACTTAAACACATACAACGGCATATGTGTAAGGACAGCTGGTCAAATTCTAGAGCAATCAGAAGATTGTTGTTAAGACAACAGTTTTTATTAATACTCATTTGTTACTCGTGAGAAGTTGCTGACATAAATTGATGATTAAGCTGCTATGACCTTCACTGAACCTTAGTAATTCTCATTTGCATTCTCATTAAAGCTTGGTTTCAGTCTCATTTTTTCAAATCTGTAATACCATCCTACTCAAGTCTTTACACTGTCTTCCTCAAGAGCAATTAACTGGCCTGATAAAAAACTTTAATTTATATATATATAGTAACAGTAAAAAAATGTTTAAATGGATACAGATAGCAGGTTAAAATATATATAATTACACATCGTTACACTGAAGCTTAAGGATTTTTTTTTTTTCCTAAATCAAGTGAAATTAACAGGAAAATACTGGAATAGTATTGAAAATGGCCATTGGGTAGTTATTATTTAGGATAAAATTGACTAGTTTGGTTTTTTTCTTCTGTAAATTTATTGCTCTTATTTTAAATAAGCATTTAAATATATTTGTTTAAATGTTTATTATGATTTTTAGTTAAGGTAAGCAGTTTGCCAGAATTAATGTACTGAGTTTTTCTTCATAAAGGAATGGATCTCTTCTCAAAAGTAGGTCAAAGAAGGCAAAGTATAGAGATAGCCCTGGACCCAATAGTTTTCTGTGTTTCAGTAAGAATCAGCAGTGGTGAAGCTGGTGCAAGTGCTGTGCATTTCCTTCTCAAATATAAAGATTAATACAATTATTTTTGAAGGGTATTTGATATTAACAAAGGATGTGATATCACATATCTGTCTGAATAAATTTGGCATCTACACAGGCTCCATACATTTTCAATGCGTTAAACTCATCCTCAGAAATAAGTGTTTTCAAAAAGGAACAGCTAATTTTGTCTTCAGAATCTTAGCCTTTTCCACATACTAAAACAATCTACATCTTATTTCTAGTGGCATATTGATAAGTGAACTATATGACAAAATCTATTCAGAGAATCTCTGGTGGAAAAGGATGCCAGTACTCTTAATGTTGATTTTATGCTACTTTCAAAGACAGAAAATCTGCAGAGTAATCAACTTACATGGACAATCAGTATTGAAACAGAGACAAATGTAACATCTGTTTGCCAGGCCTACTTTGACATTAATCTTTAAAAATTAACTTCAATTAATTTTTAAGAATATAGAAATATTTCTAATATCTCTCTTAGTTTGAAGGACCTAGGGAAGTCAAGTATGAACACCTTTTTTTTTTTTTCAAGATTCTCTCTTAAAAAATTATAAAAATAGGTAAGTGACTGAAATTTTCTTAAGTATCTTTCTTTTATGTCAACTCCTATAACAAAACTGAACTTTGACAAAAATCTTAATTAAAAAAAAAATCAAACAGCACAGACCCCAAATAAGTTCATTAATACATATTAGAACATCCTGAAACTATTTTAAGCAACATGTGCTTAGCGAAAATGCTGATAGGGTATTTGAAATGATTGGCCTAATTAAGCACATGTTAAATGTACTCAATAAATTCTAACTAATTCAATACCCATGACTGAGCAGAGAGGAAAGTAAAGAGCTAGATGAGTAAGGCAACAGAAAAGTATGTACCAGTGATGCCTAAGCTGGAACACACTGTTAAGTATTATTTTCCAGCCCGACAAAAAAAAAACCAAACACTTCACATTGCAACTTTAATACATATGTATTTTCAGACGAATTAATCAAGCAATAGAAATCCATGTTCAATGTCTGCGTAAATGTAATCCCATTTACCTAATTAGGGAAAGCAATCATGAAGCTGGCTATGTTTCTATGCCTTACTTTTTTTCTGTCCAACTCTGAGAGTATCAGATTTATACTGAGCATTGCCTTCATCTGAATGGAGTCATATAATATCTACATTTGGACACTAGTTTTCCACCTGCAACACAGCTATCCATATTGCACATCCTGACTCTTCTCCACGAGAGCCATTCCAATAACCAGTTTTATCTTTCCTTTCACATTTGTCTCTTCATTTTGGGCAGCAGAAGGAAGAAATGAGCTATAGTAACATCATTAGTAGGTACTGTAAAAACTTTCATGATATCCAGCTTTTACCCAGTAGGCACTCAAGCATAAGCTTTTACAGTGAACAAAGAATGCATTTATATATTTCCTTTTTCAAACATTTCAGGAATAACCTTTCATTCTTTACGTTACTGAACTCCTTTCCTTGCTCTGAGTAAAAGAAGAATTTCTCTGACATCATTAAATACTCCAGCAGACATGTCCAGTTGAACAGATCCTATTTTGAAAATCCTTTCCAGAAAAATATTTTTAAAAATACCATAAAAAATTTTCATGAAAACCTGAACATTGTTTCTCCTGCAGTGGTCCACTGTTTAGCATTGGAGACTTGCATGGTCACCTCTTGGACATCTTTTATATGTTGTCTTTGCATCAAACAAGTAAATCAAAATCTAACACTTCATTGTTATACTGAGAAAGAGACATATGTGGGAAATATTCTAATACTTGTGATCTCATCAGATTGCTTTTATCACATTGCACCTTCTCAAATGCATATTTTTTTGCCCATACAGACAGGCAAATCAAGAATGTGTTAGCTGGTAAGAATTCTTGGGAGTTCTGAGTATGACTAAAACAGAAGGGATGGAAACATTTTAACCTCACATCTCTTCTTAAGGTGAAGCAGATATCATGTTGTGAAGGTCAATTCCTCATTTCGATCGACTTAAAAAAGAGAGGACAAGCTAGTCTGAGAGAGCACTCAGAAGCTGCCTTATTAGTTCTTCATCCTATACTGTGATAAACTTTCCTGTAAGTGTAAATACACCTTCAAGAAGAATTTCAGAAAGGTGAGCTGATAATCTAATTTTAGGTAAATTCAAAACAGAATACAGTAATGAATGGAAGAATATATAGACCAGAAGGAAGATTGATTTATTCTATTAACCTTCCTATAAATCTAGCCTATGTTTGGTCAACTTCATCATAATGGGATACTAATGCTTTAGCTAGTAAAACATCAACTATTTACAGGATAATGTGTTACACAAATATGGAACCAAAATTCATAGGCATTTTTTCACACCAATTCACACAAGAGATATATATATATAATTCATTTCCTAAACGCACTCATCTAAAAGAAGTTTCAAAAATAGTACACATTATTTCATGAAAGGTGCTTCCAGGCTACAATCCAGTCTTCTACCAGACAAGATGATTTTTCAACACAGTAGAAGAAAATTATTTGCCTAGTTTCAATGAAACTCTGATATTTTCATAGAAATTTGACCCCTACTCTATTAGCTGTTAGGATTTATGTTGCATCCTTTTGTTCTTTAGTACAACTAACAAAGAAACGGCTCTTTTGTCTAACAGAACAAAGCCAAGATAAAAATCTCTTCTTCATTACTCTGTGAAAA